>JAQQSK010005157.1:6373-61011 GCA_028658325.1 Potorous gilbertii
CATTAATCTTAATTCATTTGCAAGTAGATAGGAAAATAGTTCCCTCATTACCATTATATTTATTTGTTGACTTCTCCGGCTATTGGAACTCATCTTATCCCTCAAAATTCTGTGAAATTATTTTGTATTTACTTATCTGCATACTTGTAGATTATAAACTTTTTGTTTATATCTTTGTAGCGCCAGAGACTGGCACATTTCCTGGTTTCCTACAGATATTTAATAACTGCTTATGAAATTGAAAATATAGTAGGTGTTAATAAATTATTGTTAAATTGATTACATCTATGCATACATATCAGTGTATTATATCATACATACATATATGCACAAACATACATATATGAATATAGTTGTTCTAAGAATCTTGCCATCATGCAGCATGTGGCTGGTAAAACAGGTTTGTAGCTAGAGGTTAATGTTAACAAGAATTTTGTTGAGTTTCCATATTCATAGATTACAAATTTATTTTATATTAGCAAATATTAATAACAGAGCATATCTGCACACTGATTAATAATTTTCCCCTGTCTTCTCTACAGTAGGGCATTGATTAATTGAAATGTGTTGTTTTGAGCACACAATTCTCATTTGGCTAGTATTATGTGATACAATTGACCAAACTTATCTCTTCTGGAGTTCTTTCAATTCCCATCATCTGAATAGGTCTAATAAGAGAAATAATTTCCAGAAGGAACATGACATTGTCTGCACCAAGTTATAAAGTCATCAATGAACATCCTTAAATATGGACAGTAACTTTTTTCTAAGGCAAACAAATTTGCCAGATGTTTTATTTTAAAATAAATATGATCTTGTAATAGAGGTGAAAAAGACACATTGTACAAAGTAAATTTGTGCTTATAATTGAAGATAGAGACTATGTGAGAAACAAGAAGGACAGAGTTACTGGGACATGTGGCAGTGAGGCTGCCATCACTAAAAAGTGGAAGTCACTATAGTAGTTTTGTACTGAAATGTCCCTTTAAATAATTGCTTGTCTTTGGAGTAACTATAAAGGTAAATGTCAGAGAATCTCCATCTTATGCACCCCTCCCCAACCTCTACACACACATCTAGATAGATAGATGATAGATAGATAGATAGATAGATAGGTAGATAGATAGATAGATAGATATTAGATATAAATTCACTTTAGCTTTGGGTAAGGACATTAAAACTCAAGTAGACCAATTCCCCCATTTTGTCATTGAGGAAAATAAAGCCCAGGAAGGTAAATTCATTTTCCCAAAGAGCCAGAAGGAGAAACTGGTCTCCTGACTCCTAATCCAGTTTGTTCTTTCATCAGGACAGTCTAATTGCAATAAAGGAGGTCAAGTTTCTGTGCTGTGGATATATTAAATAAAGAAAGTATAGTCACCTCCCAGATATCTGAAGGAACTACAGAAGTAGTGTCTGTAATCAACCAGCTGGTTAAAAAAGCATTTATAAATAATTAACACTTATCCTATGCCAGGATCGAATAGGTGTTGGAAATACAAATGCAAAAGATAACTTATATTATCTCATCTCTAATGCAAGTCTAAGGGACCATAGCTCGATCATCATCCCATTTAACTTCAGTTTGGTTTGTAGTCTGAAGCCACATTGAGGGAACACTTTTTGCCCTACTTGCCTAACAAGCATATGAATATTTTTTACTTTATTTTTCCCACTCTGATTCAAGATGAATCACTGGACAGTGTATTGTGCATGAGCAAAATTCATAAAATAAAGCACTCTTGAGACATTCTGATCTTTCTTTCTGAATTCAATGAGATCATTCAGTCAGATAGTTTCTCTTCCTCTTCAGATTTCTGATAGCACTTAGTACAGAGCTATCTTTTGTCATTGGCTAATTATAATATCATTTTGTAAATTTAATTATTTTTTGTTCTGATATGTGTGAGTAATCTTTTCAGTGTCCCACATAACCTCCCACTCACATCTTTCCATAGTACAGTTCATCTTTATTTCCTAAGATAAACCTTCCCAAAGGGATCTATATAAAATGTTATAGGTACTCATCTAGATATTCCACTTTCCACCCTTCATCCCCCTCACTTCCATTCTCACAGTATTGTGTGGGTATGATCAGTAATCTGACTCATGACTAGCTCATTTTCTTTTCTAATCATATGTTTCCTGAATGATATCCCTTCCTTTATACCACTTCTAGCACAGAAATCATAGGTAATAGGCCATAGACTGATCTTGCCTGCTAGGCTTTTTTCATTGCAATAAGAAGTTTTTATTTTTAAATTTTGATAATGCTCAATTTTTAGCCACATAACACAACTAGGAAAATACTTATGTTTAAAATACAGGTTTTGCATTATCAAGGAGCACCTTGAAATCATTGAAACCACGCAAAAATTTCCAAATGCTATCCAGCCCAATCCTCCCTTTATTCTTTTCGGAATTCAACTTATATTTTGTCTATAGTGCTTGCCTCTGAAACATGGATATATGGGAGAAAACATACTTGTATGTGCATGTATTTCCCCATATAGTATAAATTTAAAATGTAAAAAGGGCGAGTTATTAATATCTTATGTGGCAGGTAACATGGACACAAAGATTCAAAATTTAGCAGCCCTTCCCCTCAAGTAGCTTACATACCACGGGGGAGATGATATACTCCAACAGTGTCTACATATGTGCATAAAAATAAAGCTTAAAACTACACTAAAAATTTAGGGATATTATCTATCAGTTTGTCTGTCTATATTTCTATCTCACTATATGTTTATCTATGTGTTTTATAAGTGAGTAAATATTAGAGTCCAACGTTGTTGATATCCCTCTGGTCACCTACATTTGGAAATAATATAATTTCTGATATTTGCTAATATTTTGGCCTCTTACCACCTCTCTTAATTTAATCTCTTATACCTTTGACTAAAATGGCAATGTGTTAGGAGCAGCAGGAGTCCAGAATCCCCACAAATCCTCTGAAAAGCTCTAAAAATGTACTAGGTTAGAGTGATAAATAAAATAAAAAATAAAAATGGCTCTTGGATTCTCTATATAGTCCACTACTCCACAAATTGATTGTCAGAAAATAGTATAGCCTCTGAGGAAAGATAAACCAGGGCAGGCAGAAGGCTCAGCATGCAAGTAGTCTGGAAACACCACATAAAACAGAGAAAGGCAACTTTCACCCCAGAGACAACAGGAGAGGGACATTCTAGCAACCAGGTAGCCTTCCTGAATCACAGCAGTTGACAGGACCAGACTAGTACTCAGGCATCTGTTTTACAGGCAGGTAATGCCAGAATCATAACAGGAGCCAGTGCATGCCAGCATAGTGCTGAGGCAATTGTGCACCAAATACACAGGAGGCAGCAAAGACAAACCAGAAGCCAAGTAGCCCTTGTTTAATCCAGAGCCCAGTAATCCTACACCTGAACTCACAATGTGCACATCAGTAGCCAGGATGTCTAGTGTACAGAGTACTCATGTAGAGCCATATCAAGAGTTTAAAAAGAAGAAATGGTCAGAGCAGTCCCTGGGAAGCAAGTCACTTGAAATCTTGAAGAAAGCCTGCCATCAGAGTAATTCAACAACCTCTAGTTGGAGCAAGTCAAAATTCACAGTATTGAGGTTTGGGGGTACTGGGACCCTGAAATAGCTACACATGCATCCTGCCCAAATGAATTCAACCCAAGTCCCCTTTCAACCAGAGAAAAACAAGGTTACTAAAGATCTGCCATATTGACCACACTGTCAAGGAAACTAACTAAAACAAGCAGATCCAGGTTGAATCTTGAGCACTTTCATGGAAACAAGATGGATCTTACATATAGAAATACTGTGGGAGGTATCTAGGAGAGACCAAGTAGTCTGGAGTGCCTGGAGGAGGGGTCTAGGGAAGATCTCGATGGGAGTGGCCAGTAGGCTAGGGTGACTGGAGGTCAGACAACTGAACCAAGAGAATGTGGTCTTAGATAATATCAAGGGTGGGAAGTAGCTGGGGCCAATCCTAGAGGTAATAGACAATGAAAGACTGGGCTAGGTTAGTAGCAACACAATTGGAAGATTGGGTTTCCACAAGGAAAGGCCAGTGGGGAGGTTTATAGCCTGAGGCAAATGCCAGAGACTTGATCAAGTTGGAAAATTTAAAGATTGTTTAAGGAGGTTTCCAGATCATGTACCCAGTCAACAGAAAGGAAAAGAATGAACTCTAAATTTGAGACTATGCAAAAAGTCAATAAAGAAGGTATTGCCACATCATCTGAGAGTATGAGAAAGAGAAGAGTTCTGCAAAAGTATATTGTGCCAATTCAGAAACTAAACCTCAATATATGAATAAATTGGAAAACGATGTCAAATACAATGAAGAGATATAATTATCTGAGACAGACCCAAGAAATAAACACAGAAGAAATGAAAATTTCAGAACACATATAAGTAGATCACAAGAGAGAATAATGACTTTGCCACAAGGACTATGTATCACAAAGAAATGAAGTTAGAGATATAAAATATACGAATACATAAGATGAGGGTTAGAAACGAAATAAAGGATAGGATCTAAATAATACTTAGAATGAATGGTGGTAATATTCAAGAATTGAATTTTGAAAATTGTAATAGGACAAACAGAAATCAATGACTTGATGCATCAACAAGAAATTAAGTATTAGGGAAAAGAAAAAGAAAATATAAGGTATATATTATCAAAAAACAAGCAATCTAGAAAATAGTGAAAGGAAAAATAGTCTACAAATCATCATACTACCTGAAAATTGTTACACAAAAATAAATCTGGACACTGTATACCAAGAGAAAAAAAATAATCAAATTGCTATCCCTTTAAAAAAAAACTAAAATGACATCTCCCATCAGTATCATTGCCAAAAATCCAGAACATCCAAGTAAAGGAAAAAATTGCAAGCTGCAAGAAAGAGGGCAAGTTCCTAGAAATTGCCATCATGATCGTACAAAACTTGATGGTCATAGGACAAAAAAACAAAGATCTTGGAATATGATGGTCCAAAAAAAATTTTTTTTTAAAGCTAAAGGCAGATAAATAAAGATAATTTACCCTGTCAAACAATATAATTCTACAAGGAAAAAAAGTGAACCTTTGAAATAACAACAGCAAAAACTGAACGTTCCTGAAGAGAAAGCCTGAGCTGAATAGAAGCTCTGAAAGGAGAATAAAAGAAAAGGGAAATGGAAAGAAAATAAATAATTTGAACTTAAAACATGGCCAGACCAGCAACCAAGCAGTCCAGGCTATACTATGATGAAGTCTTCATATTCTAATTGGAAAAGACACACTAGTATCTCAGGACTCAAATAATTGAAGGTTCAAAGCTGGAGTTCAGGCAAAAAACTTGTCTGGGGTGGTGTTGTACTTGTTTGTTGTTCTTAAGGGAAGAATATGACAGGGATAAACTTACTAATAAAATGGGAAGGAGACAGCAGAATAGATTATGAAGCAGTGAAGAAATATTCTCTTCATAGGGAACACCATTGAAATAGAAAGAGGTTGGATAAAATCTATCACATTTCAGATGTATTCAGAAAACAAAGGATAGCAATCAAGATCTCAGACAATGCAAAAGCAAATACAGACATGACTAAAAGATGTAATTAGCAAAACTCACTCCATTGAAAGGCATCAAGATAATGAATCAATATCATTACTTAATATGTGCACTAAATAGCTTAGAATATAAATAATCAAAGGAAAAGTTAAACCACTTAAATGAAGAAATAGATATTAAAAATAAAACAATGGGGCTCTTCAATGTAATCTTCAAAGAGTAAGACAAACAAGGCAAAAAAGAGGAGGAAGAAGAAAGAAGAATAAGAAGATTAAGAAATAATGTAGTGGTGGTGGTGGTGGTGGTGGTAGTAGTAATATTAGAAAAAATCAATGAAATAGATCTTGAAAAGCTAAATGGGAACAAATAGAAGTACATATCCAAGTTAGCTGTACATAAGATCTTTATAAAAATTGATAAACTTTTAGAACTTTAAAGACAAATTTCAAAAGAAGCAGAAATATTAGGCATATACTCTGTTGACCATAATATACACACATTCATAAATATACATATGCACAAAAATGTGTGTATATATTCCATAAAGTACCTTGGAAAGAGCTGGGGGAAAAATCAAAATCTCAACTAAATATCAAATCAGAAATTCTGAAAATCAAAGAAAAAATTGACAAATTTGGAAGTAAAAAGAACTGATATATGAAACTAAAAGATGTTAATAAAAAAATAACTGACAAAATAGATTGATTCATTATAAAGAAAAGAAGAAAACAATGATCAGTATCTAAAAATAAAAGGATAATCTACAACTGAAGATGTAATAAAGGAAATGATTTATTCTGATTATATGCCAATAAAACAAGCAACTTAAATGGATAAATATTTACAAAATATAAAATAAAATGATTAAAGGACCAGATAAAGATCTTTTTTATTAAATAGTCCACTGTCAGGAAAAAGAAGCTGAACAATCACTAAATGAACTTTCAAAGACAAAATATTATCCTGGGATCCAATCCAGACACTTAGTACCTATATAACCCTGGACAAGTCATTTAACCCTCTTTGCCTCAGTTTCCTTATCTGTAAAATTATCTGGAGAAGGAAAAAGCATACCATTCCAGTATCTTTGCCAAGACAGCCCCAAAAGGAGTCATGAAGAGTTGGACACTATTTGGACAACAGGAGAAATAAATGAATGTTACTAAGGCATATTAATGAAAAAATACTAAATGATATAACCAAATAAACTGTAATTTTATACAAAACAACACATATAATGGCAAGGTTGGCTTCCTGTCAAGAATTTGTGGCACCTTTGGAAAAAGTAATAATCATGTAACAGAACGAGAAATTTCTAATTAGAAAATATATTAGAACATTAAAAAATCAAAATAGCAATAATCTTTCTCTGATCACAGTGCAATAAAAATTATGTTAAGTAAAGTTGCACTAAAAAATATTCAAAATGAAAAAGGGAAAAATTAACTTAATCTTAAAGAACTGATGGATCAAAAGACACATTTCTAAGGTCTTAGATATTTTTATAAAAGATAATGCCAATAATGAAATAATATAATAAAATTTTAAGTTTGCAATTAAAATAGTCTTTTAGGGGCAATGCATATCATCACCCCTAACAGTTCCAGTAACAAAAATTCAGAAAAAACCCTAGAAAATGAAAATAATTAAAATTCAAATAAAAATGAGAATAGAAATCCTGGCAATCAAGGAAGGAAGAGATTAATGTATTTGAAAACAACTGAACATCAAATTAATAATAATGGGAATTATTTTGTTAAAAATGATATATATAATCTTTACCCAATTTCATTAAAAATAAGAAGAAAAATAAATTGCCAGTATCAAAATTGATAGATGCAACTTCACAATAAATGAAGAAAAAGAATTTTGTTAGACTATTTTGCATATATACAATTCTACCTAAATTAACTGACTTATTTAATGTCATACAAGTCAAACTACTGAAAGATTATTTTATAGAACTAAAAAAAAAATGAAATTCATGTGGATCATGAAAAAGCCAAGAATCACAAGGGAAATGTTGAAAAGATATGGGAACAAAGGTAACATTTTAGCATTAAATTTCAGACTGCACTATGATGCAGTCTCAAAATTTCTCAGAATTATTTCTTAAAATAATTTATACTGGTTTAAAAATAGAAATTGGTCAATGGAAGGGATCAGTTATTCAACATACAGAAGTAAATGTATCTAGCATCCTACTTTTTGATTTACAAGGACCCTAGCTATTGAAAGAAGGGCTCACAGTGATATTTAACAACAACTGCTGGAAAATTGGAAAGCAGTATAGAAGAAATTTATTTTAGACGAACACCTCAAATCTCATTATGATGAAAAGCTTCAAATGGGTATGTGACCTAGAGGTAGAAGTTCACATAATAGACAAATTATTGAAACAAAGGCAAAACTACCTATCAGAACTATGATTAGGATTACCATTAAAGCATAGGGAGTATGCCTGATGATAAAATGAATAATTTCTATTAAATATAATTTTAAAAAAAGATTTTGCACAAGTAAATCCAGTAAAGCTAGATTTAAAGGTAAATAATTAACTGAGGGAAAATCATTAGCATGTAAGGAAGAGATCTAAACTTAGAATAAGGGTCATTCCTCAATTAAAGCAACCCATACTATCTATAGTCATATGAAAAAATGCTCCAAATCACTATTAATTAAAGAAATGCAAATTGAAACAATTTTGTGATTTCTCCTCTCATGTATCAGATTGGCAACAACTGTACAAAGGGAAAATGATAAATGTAGTAGGGAATATGGAGAACCTGGTACATTGCTGAAGTTTGCTAAGCCTATGAATTAATAAAATATTCCTGAAAACAATATGGATTATACCAAATAATGTATTACTTTTGATGCAGTTATGACAAGCTGCAAAAGGTCTTACATGTCTAAAAACATATAATCACTTTTTACAGTGGCAAAATCCCTTTTAAACTACATGGATCCCAATAATTTTAGGAATGGCTGAATAAATTGGAGTACATGAATGTGATAAGAGTTCTATTGTGCTGTAAGAAAGTTGATTATTTCAAAAGAGGAGGAAAAATCTAAACTGATACAGAGTAAGACAAGCAAAATTTAAACTAAAGTAATTAATACAAGTAATAAATTTGATGAGAAATAAATATTACAGAAATAGATGTATTAGAAAATTTTTATAAACTGATGAAGAATGAAATATGCAGAACCAGAAAAATTTATAGAAAACACTAAAAAGCTAAAACGTCTTGAAATTTGTTTGAACAATGATCCAAGTACATTTCATATAATATAATAAAATACATAATACACATATGCATGATACTAAAATATGCATATAAAATATATATGTACATAAATATTTTTCTCTCTAACATATATATGTATGTATAGGTATATCTATGCATGTATATATAGAGATATGTATAAGAAAATCTAAAACATGATAGATTGTATAGATATATGTGTGTATATAGACACATATATTAGTAAATTTTTATCCAATGTATTTTTTTAAAAACTTGTTTTCTTTTTAATTTATGGAGTAAAATGAGTATTTCCATAACATAGTACAATAAAAAAAGATGATTGCACATGAAACTGCAAACCTATTATGCACAAATTTCTATTCTTTTTAAATATACCACAAAATGATCAAGCTAATTTTTTCTCCTTTTTTCTTCCCTCCCCCATGCTCTAGAAATGGGTACCATGAGATACAAATAGGTGTGTATATGTATGTATTTATGTATTATGAATGATATACACACATATATCTAATTAATCTATACATACTTCTATTTATCAATCTTTCTGCGATGCAGACAGCACCTTTTTATTTTCTTTATAGTTGTTTTGAGTATTTATAAAAATTTACTTTTTCACTCAAAGTCCTTCCTAAAACAATATTTCTGGTATTATGCACAAAGTTCTCTTGTTCGGTTCTTCAGTATTTCATGCAAGTCTTTCCATGTTTTTCTAAAAGTCATTGAACTTATCATTGCTTAGAGCACAGTAGTATTCTATCGCAATCATATACCACAACTTATTCAACTATTTCTCAATTTCTGGGCATCCCTACAATTTACTGGGGTTTTTTTGCCACCCCAAAGAGAGCTGCTATAAATATTTTAGAACATATAAGTTTTTTTCCTTTTTCTTTAATCTTTAGAAATAGACTAAGTAGTAGTACTGGTGGGTATAGGTAGTTTAAGAACTCTTAGAGAATAATTGAAGATATATAGATATATGTATATGATTTCATCAATAATGGATAACAACTGGACCAGTAATTATATTGTTGTAGGGAACTAACTTATGAGAAAGTTCCCTCTTCCATTTCTGGTTGGCTTTATTTATTTATTTATTTTGGTAAGGTTATAGCTTAAGAGTGCTGTATAGAGCACTAAAACAGTGTGACTTGTCCAGGGTCACACAGTCATTATGTAATGGCCATGAAACTTGAACTAAGGTCTTCCTGGCTATAATCCAATTTGTTTATTCATTGCACCATGCTGCCTGTTGAGTATATCTATATTTCTGTATTTGTAGCTATCTATCTATCTATGTTGATTATATCAATAAATGCTGGGAAATCTTTTGAAAAAATCCTCCATCTTTTCTGCTAAAAATAGGAAAACTTGTTTTTTAAACCTAGGAATAATCAACCCTTTGGAAGACAGTATAGCAAGTATTCTCTATCTAAACCCAACAAGCAACACTGGATAAAATGTAGTATGGCTAGGGACCTTTACAGTCACATTAGTGAAAAGCAACGTTATCATCATGATGATCTGACATATTTCTAGAAATTCTAGCTACATAAACAAGAAAAAATAATTTAGAGAATGAGCTTAGGCAAAGCAAGCCTGTACTCACCCCGTACTCCCCTTTAAAGAGTAAGTAAACTTTTCACCTTTTATGGAGTCTCCCACTCTCTCCTACACACAAATTAAAGATTATCCCATTGCCCATTGGCTAGATATCTAATAACCAAATGAGAGTTTTCGATGAATTAATTTGTTTGCCTTTTAAATTCTTGGATATTTGATACATATTTCTATTCAAAATTAATTCAACAAAAAGATTCCACATCCCACCCCTTATCTATCTAAAGCCACCCTATTAAATATGTTCGAATCTGAATGCAAGATCTATTCAATTCCACCACTTAGCCATATAAAACCACAGTATTAAGTATACTGGTAGCTGAATGCAAGATTCAGGGAGTTGGTGATGATTTGGGACTGTGCTATGATTTTTTTTCCTATTCAAATTAACCTTCACAAGATGATATCTGAAGATGGCATATTACTTTACATGGAAATATTTCTGCTGACCTTAACTTGATGAAAAATAAACATGTTGATTTTTCATCTGGTTTAAATACTATGTATCTGTCAACTAGATAGAGTGAACCTAGATTATTGGCACATCTCTCGTTTGCATGGCATTGGGCCACATCAAATCAAATTACCCCTCTTCATACTAGCAGATGAGGGGGATAAATCATATTTCAGCTACATCCAGAAGAAAACTAGCCCAGATAATATTACAGATTTTTTCAATGAATTTATAATGTATAATTGGTCATTTAAAAATTATTGTTATTGTTCACAGAATCATTGTTCTTGGGTCTGTGTCTGTTCTTGGCATATTATGAGTTTGAAACTATGATTATATCTCAGACTGTCAATGAATACAGACCTTTGTTATAAATGCATTTCATGGAATAACTGGAAGTGAGTCATCCTCAGGCCCAGTTTCTAGCACAGAACATAAATAGACTGTTGGCTGCTGCTCAACATGATTATTTTAATAAAGATTTCTCTCACAGGCTTGCGTGCACGACATTGTTTTCTGATGTGGCAAGACAATCAGATGATAAACATAACCCTCAGCTCACCAAGATAACTCCCCCTAACTTCCCAAATTGGAAGATACAAAATTGGCTGATGAACCAGAACTAGAAATGTAAAGATAACAAAAAGTGAATCATTTGAATTGCTTTAGTATTTCTTAGCATGCCAGGCACATCAAGCCCAATACATCTCCAATGCACCCCATGATGCCAGACAGATCACAATGTTCTGCTATTATTTCAATAGAACATTGAGATATCAAAGAAACCTGATAACAGTACAGAGATGGGGGGTGGGTGGAAAAGTAACAGTGGGACTGTTAAAAAAAAATGAACTAATCCATTTACCAGAAATAGAATTCTTGACAAAAAAATGAACATCCACAGTTTATCAGATATGAAACAAGTTCAAATTAAAAATTCTCAGTCATTTATTAAGAACCTACTACGTTCAGGTCATTGTACTAGGTGCTGAGGAAAGAACAAAGATGAAATTGAATGTAAGTCCTGCCCTGTGTTATGGAATATACATTTGCCTAATAATAATACCAAATGGTGAAGTGGGAAGAGAGCTGGCTATATATTTAAAGAATTATAGTATCATAGATTTAGAGGGGGAAGGGATTATGAAGTCTACCTAGCCCAGCCCATTCATTTTATAAATGAGGAAATGAGACATATGGAAGATGACTTGCTCATGGTAGAAAACTATTCTTGGTTATTGAATGTTTGTCCAACTGGCAATGGAACATTGCTTAATTTAGGTTTAGGTAAGAGTATGGGTCTCTATAAACATCCTACTACAATGCCTGATCAAGGCATAGAGGTATAGCAGGATAGAGAAAAGTATAGGTAGAGCCTACCAAGCTTGCAAGACTGAGCAGAAGCCCAGTTATGTCATTGAAAGACCAGCCTAGCCAAGTTGAAAAATGCTCATCTTCAGACCACTGTCTATCAGTTAATGTTTTATTTTATTTTTCTTTTTGACATAGTACATCAGGAAGACCTCTTTGCATATGTCACTCCATATCCCAATTCCAAATATTTTCATTGGTTATCTCTCATGTCTGGATCCCTCTCCCTCCTTATCAACACCTCATACATTCCATCTGAGATTACTCCCAATACATTCTGCGTATATCTTGTTTGCATACAGTTGCTTACATGTAGTCTTCCCCAACTGGAATGCGGACTCCTTGAGAGTAAGGAACATTTTTTTTGCTTTTCTTTTTATCCTAGGTACTTACATGTTGCCTGGCATGTAGTGGGTTCCTAATAAATGCTAGTTGTCTATGATCATGGTTGTGACTACTTATTAAGGCAGAGAAGATGTCATCAGAATGTGTGGAGAGAGTACACTAATAAAACATAGATCCTTGAAGTAAGATTTATGAAGAAAAGAAAAGAAGTAGAAAGTACAGCAGTACCTTAATTTTTCCAAAACGGTTCAATGGAACACCATCATGGGAATTACCTCTAGCATCACGTAGTACCTTGTTTTGAAACTCCCTGATGTATCGTACATGTAATACTCTGTATTAAATCTATCTATCCATCTATCTATCTATCATCTCTTTTATTTTATTCTTCTATTAAATGTTCAATCCTTGGATATCAATACCACAACTTTTCTAAACTTAACATTATCCAATGAAGAAATAAAGAGATGATAACTCTGGAAAATAGAGGCTGATGACTTTGTCTCGATTAAATCTAATTCATATGCTCGTCATGATATCACTGAGTGATGTGATTGGTTTTCTTCAAAAATGAACAATGAACAACATTATGTGCCAAACACTATCTGTGTCCTGGAATAAAAATAGAAAAGCAAGGCTGTTCCTGTTCTCAAAGGGCTCACATTCTCATTGCAGGAGATAACACAAATAGGAGGGTTTAGCTCTAGAGCAGATGACAAGGTCAAATGTCCCTAGAGTGCATCAGCACACCAGCTGGCCATGCTTGGGTGTCTGGAGGGCATAGTAAAAAGGCAGATGGTAAGGGCTGGTGGTCTTTCAAGCACATTACACAGTACTCTGTGCATAGTAGGTAGAGGTTTGTTTTTGTCCTCTCCTCTCTTCCTCTCCCCTCCCCTCCTTTCTCTTCTCCTCCCCTCCTCTCCTCTCTTCTCTTCATTATTCGTACATTTACTAACACTTTGAAATAGGAGGAACATAACTCTTCTATTTTCTGTAAAGTACTAAAATACATTACAAATGTTAAAATGTTTGAATATTTTTTTGGTCACTATGTCAAATGTAAATAGTTAATGCAATTCTTAAAAAGAGTAGCTATTATTGTTGTAGAAACTGATTCATTGTGTATCAATATGATGTTATATTGTCAGTATTGGGGACTCCTGCTGAGCAAACTCCCAACCCCCAAATAGATGACTACACGTTTATGACAATAGTTATAGTTTAGGAAGCTATGTGGCTCTCTTTGAATTCAAATGACTTCTCCAAGATCACATAGCAAGATTTGAACATTGGTCTTCTTTCCTCATAGTCGAGTACTTTATCCTCAAGACCACGTTAACTTATATCAAGTATTATTTTATACTGTAGTTTTGAGAGTTAGCCCATTTTAACCACCACCAAAAACAGCCAAAAGAATTATTCTGTCTTCTTAGCCATCATAAAACACAATTAACATTTGTTTTCTGGTAGGGTTTAATTGAAATCAATTTGTGTTAATGTGATATATTTAAAACCTGTGGTACCAACACAATCCTAAGGGGAAAGCTTAACATTATAATTCATCACTCAGTGAGTATTCTGAAACCTGAAGTTTCAAGAGTTAGCCAATGAAGACTTGTGCCTAATCCCCAGAGACAACATAGACTTGAATCAAAAAAGATCTGGTCGCATTCTAAGTTTGTAACAAACGCAAGGACAGGAAAGAGAAAGTATATGCTAAGAATCTCATTTTTCATGTAATTTATATTGTTTTAGAGATCTCCAAAGAGTTTAGAACAATAGTAACAATAACATTGTAGTAAAATAACTCGTTAAGATTTACGGAGCACATCAAATAATTGTATTCTTCCAAAATTGAGCGGCTTTCTTGTGCGTACTGTGGTTTTCAATCTCGAATTCAGTTATTTATGGAGGAGGCATGTATATGTGTGTGTGTGTATGTACATACCCCCATGCCCCCATGAATGTACATAAAATTACATACACATATATGTGTGTAGATGTGTATATGTATGGGTAGGTGTGCAAATATACAGATACACACACATATATAAATATCAACAATTTTCATGGGTTATATCTGATTAATCATGAAGATAAATATTTTACTGTGCTTATAAATCTTGGCCCAATTTTATATCAGTGAAAAAGGATATATGTATGTGTATCTATCTATCTATCTGTCCATCCATCTATCTGTGTATATATGGATATAGTATGTGTGTGTTTGAATATATACATTTTTAAAAGATTGAACAATTGTCTCAGGTAATATATGCTTAATAATGATGATAAATATTTTTCAGTGCTCATAAATCTTAGCCTAATTTTACGTCAGTGAATAGGATTCTTTTATAAGATGATGGCTTTTTGTTTCTTCCCATCTTTTATTTTATTTTATTTTTTCTAAAATATTTATTTATTTATTATTTTTTAAAAATTTTTTTATTTTTTATTTTATTTATTTATAAATGTTCTACAATCACTTCCTTAAAATTAAGATTTTATCCCCCCACACCTTCCCCCCCTACCCCCCTCCCTCCCCATGACAGCATACAATTTTGTATAGGTTCAACATATACTTTCCTATTGAGCATATTTTCTCTATAGTGATGTTATGTAGTCTCACTGACATAAGTGGAAGAAATCATATAACAAATCAAAACATAATACACTAAAACCCACACACACACAAACATGATCTGCTACATTCTGCGAATGACTTTCATATTTCTTTCTCTGAGTGTGGAAGGCATTTTATTTTTAAGATGATTTCTGCAGAAAGGATAGGGAGGGCTTAGACCTTAACATAACTTGGCTTCTTTTATCCCTTTTTGAAAATAAAGCAGATTCCTTGAAGCATCAACTAAGATCCTTTTTTAGTTTGAATATTTGTTTTCAAAACATATTATATGTTCAACTAAAAGACTTTCTTGTAATACCCATTTTCATTCAATTAAAACCTTCTAAAAACTACACCATCAAGTTTTTTCATACATACAAATATATAATTCATTCATCTATTTTGAAAATAGTTCATACATTTTAGTAAAGTCTACAGCATAGTTACCCACAAAAATAAAAAAATATATCTTAGACCCACTCAACATATTTGTCATCATTATAACAATTTAATGTATTTCCAGATATAATGTTTATGTCCTTTAATGTAAAAAAACATGATAGAGATTTGAGAACTTTTTGTTGCAAGAATACTTTGGAAATTGTTATGTTTTTACTATTACAATGATTTTCTTCTTTTTTGTTCCCTAATACTTAATTGTCAAACCTGATGGCATTTTCTCAGTCTTCATCTCTTTTTAGACCACCTTCTTTTGCATATTTTCTCATTTCTGCATTTTTATGGTGTTAGCCTTACTCTAGATCTTGTTCTCACCTTTACTTTCTCCCTCTTCCCAATTCCCTTGCTATGGGCCTCATCACTTCCCATGGTATTAATTATTAGCTCTATGAAGATGTCATAGATCTGTATAGCCTCATTCGATTTCCTGAGTGTCAGTCCATCAGCCTATTAAAGAATCTGAATTTTATATCACAAAGTTGACTTAAACTCAACAAGTACAAAGTAGAATTCATTGTTTTTCTTTAAAATCCACTCCTGTCATAAATTAAAAATAAATTACGTTGAAGGGACTACCACAACTCTAGTCACCTATGTTCAAAACTTCGGAGTCACCTTGACTCCTTATGCATCCTCAACTAAAGTGTCTAATCAGTTACCAAGTCTTATTGATTCTACCCTACAAATTCTCTTGAATCCATACCATTCTCATTATTCAAGTAGCCACCACCTTTATTCAGTTTCTCATTATCTGTCATTTGGACTTCAACAATGACCTCAATTAGTTTCTGTCTCAAGTCTCTCCCTACTCAATCTAAAGTTATTCTCTTTCCTCCATTCTGCAGTAAAGTTAAACTGGTTTTCTTGTTATTCTTTAGGTTTCATCTTATATATCTACATCTTTGCATTGGCTATTTACTGTGACTCCAGTTGTACATGCCTATATTACATTTTATTGTTTTATAAATATTTTCTATTGACATATATGTACATATTGTCTCTGCTTTAAGAACATTAACCTCCTTGGATACAGACATTTTTTTCTTTTTAGCTCTAAAAAGTCACATGTTGACAGACACATAGTAGGCACTTAAATGTTAGCTGATTAATTGATTTCAAAGAGTGTTTGCATTTTGGCATCAGAGGGTTTTACCTGCAATCCAATTTTGGAAAATACTACTGGCAAGTGATTGTACTTCCCCATACCTCAAATTCCTTATCTGTCTAGTGAGGGGGTTAGTCTGATAACACCAAAAAGTTCTTCCAGCTCTCAAATTAGGTTCCTATGACCTAAATCCAAAAGTAGTTCCTTAGAGTGTATGATTTTTTAAAAGCTTTGTTTAACATATAATTTTCTCTAAGCACTGAATTTTAGTCATTTGAGATTGTCTATTATGTCTGAGTTTGTATTGCAGCAAATTTAGAAAAAAATATACGATTTTCTAACAATTGTGATCATTGATTTATTCTTCTAGTGAATATAACTGGGGTATTTTTCACAGCATTGTCATCATATTTTATTTCCTCTTCTTTCTCCTTGCAATGTACTTTCTATATAGTTTATAATAGAAACATGGCCTAAAGTTATTGTACTATATTTATACTCTACACTTATTTATATTTAACTTTTGCCACAAAATCTATGTGAAATGTTTGAAACTGAAGAAGATTCCTGTAATAAATTTCAAATATACTTTGATATAAAGAAAACATTTTTCATTAAAAAGAAGGATCATTAACATTTTCAAAGGAAAACTCTAAAATCTGATTTAAAATTCTAAAAAATATCAATAATATCAAAATGTTAGGAAACTACATCTAGATATAATATGCATAAGTTGTATATTTTGGTATTCCCTGACCTTAATTCATTTATTTCAGTTTAATTTATGAGTCTTTAAAAGTCTTTCAAAATATTACAGACCTATTCTGTTTTGTATTTATTTCATGTGTTCTTTTGGTTTCATTCTTAAATACTCTTATAATTAAATAATTGAATTGATCTTCATAGAGAATTGTGCTATTAGATCTTTAATGCCTGGGCTCTGCAAAAAAAAAAAAAAGGCACACATTTTTCAGATCAGTTGGCAAAATTAAGTTTCTTCATATCTTTCTCAAATCCAAGACAATAAAAGAAACAAAATTTCAAGCCTTGATTTGTGGCATCGCTATTTCCTGAGGTATGAATAAATGCTCACACTGAATATTTAACTATCAGATTTCAGAGAAGTTGGAGCTGACTCTCACCAACCTTTCTGTGAGAGTCTTCCTTTTCCCACTTCCTATTGGTTCATTCTTCTTTTTTTAAAACTCTCACTTTTTAGTAAGTAAATATGCTATTCCTTTATTAGAATGAGTACAATTTGATGCATTCTTGTTTTCCTTATAAAAAACTTACAGTTTTTTTCACACAAATCTATTAAGAATGAAGTATCTTACAGTGGTTCCAATTTTCTATTCCAATTAACTTTTAAGATTTATTATTCACTCAACATCTGTTTTTTAAATACATTTTGTCTTTGACAAAAATAAAAATCCCAATAAATATTAAACTTTGTTTCTCCAATGCAGAATATTACTTGAAGATTATTTCACAAAAATCACATTATAGAGTGATTTCAATTTTCTCTGCAGTTGAGTTGTTTCAGTCGTATCCAGATTGCCCAATCTGATTTTGGATTTTCTTGACAAAGATCTTGAAGTGGTTTGTCATTTCCTTCTCCAGTTCCTTTTACAGATAAGGAAACTGAGGCAAACAGGGTTAAGTGATTTGCCTGGGCAGGTTCACAGATCCAGTAGATATCTGAGGTGAGAATTCAAGGTCAGGTCTTCCTGATTTCAGGGCTGGTTCTCTATTCATTTTACCACTTTACTCCCTTGCTGCCCTTTCAGCTCTTATCATTTCCCAATTTTGTAGTGTACTTGTAGATGGCTTGAGTCAAGTATGGCCATAATCCCATTGAGACCAGATTGCTATACTTAAAAAAGGACCCTGAGGCAGTGGGCAAAGGAAGTAATTAATTACATGGGTTCAGGTAAACAGGATTCTAAAATAAATTACTGAAG
The DNA here is from genome assembly GCA_028658325.1 of Potorous gilbertii. NCBI lineage: Eukaryota > Metazoa > Chordata > Mammalia > Diprotodontia > Potoroidae > Potorous > Potorous gilbertii. The sequence goes on from JAQQSK010005157.1 coordinate 25,142, forward strand.
GAGAGTCAAAAAAAAATGCAAAATTTGTAAAACAGAACTGCCAGAAATTATAAAGATTCTTGTCTTTACAAATGACCAATCAAGTCATGATTGTATCATTCAGAGTTTAGCAATAAAAGTAATTTCAGTTTCAAGGTTCCTTTCTTTAATATTGTGAGAACCTTACATTATTCTGATTGCTGTGGTCTAATTCAATTCAATCAACATTTATTAAGCAACTTCTGTGTGCGTGACAGTTAGCTGAATAGACCCAAAGTCAAGAAGACTTCCCTTCATGAATTCAAATCTGGCCTTAGATACTAGCTGTTTGACTCTATGCACGTCACTTAACTCTATTTGCCTCAGTTCCTTATCTATAAAATATGTTGCATAAGGAAATAGCAAACCACTCTAATATATCTTTGCCAAGAAAATCTCAAATAGGGTTACAAAAAGTCAGACAAAACTGAAAACTGACAGAACAACAACATGTACCAGGCACTGTACTAGGTACTTAGGGATACAAAAAGAAGCAAAAAACAATCCCTGGCATTAAGGAGCTTACAATAGGGAGGACAACATGCAAACAAATATATATAAAGCAAGTTATATGCAGGATAAATGGGAAATAATTAACTAAAGTAGGTACTGGAACTAAAATAGTTTGCTAAAACCTGTTTAAGGTGGAATTTTAGTTGACTTAAAGGAAGCCAGGAGGGTCAGGAGTAGGAGGGGAAGAGGAACATTCCAGGCATGGAAACAGCTGGAGAAAATACCAGGAGTCAAGAAATGGAGTGTCTTGTTCATGGAACAGCCAGGATGCCAGCATCACAGGATGAGAGTATGAATTGGACAGTAAGGTGCAAGAAGTGTGACAGTGTAGGAGAGGGTTAAGTTATGAAGGACTTTGAATGCCAAACAGAACATTTTGTATGTGGAGGCAACAGGAAGCCATAGGAGTTTATTGAGTATAGGTGTATCACTTTAGTTGCTGAATGGAGAATAGATTGGAGTGGGGAGAGACTTCAACAGGCAGATCCACCAGGAAGCTGTTTCAGTATATATTCTTGTCCTACATTTGGCAACTTTATCTTTGTCAGCTAGGGAAACCCATACATGCTACACCACATATATAATATATGCATATAAAATATATACACACATGTTTTACACACATACATGTATCTGTCTAAAATATATATTAATACATGCATATATTTATGTACATGCATGATATATCAACATATAACATATCCTATAATATATGTATAATACAATTAATTATATATTACATATATAGATAATTATACACTTTATATATGTACATATTATACATATATACATATATATACCTCTTTCCTTATATTGGGTTAATCATTTTCATCATTTTGATATAATTTAATCATTGTGAATGGATATTTTCATTGGTTAAACATGTTTTGTATTGTTATTCTATTGTCCTTTCCAACTTTGAATTATCTGAAATTTCATAAGTATATGCCTTTATGCTATTTGATAACAGCACATGACCAATCATGGATTCCTAAGGTACTCTCATGGAAACCTCCAAAGTTGATGAAGATACCATATTGACTACTCTTTAAGTATGTCCCTCTCACCAATTCCAAATCTACCTAATTTTAGTATTACCTAGACCAAACTTCTATATTTTTCACATGTATAATGTGAGGTTTTATTGAATTTTTCTCCAAAATCTTATTCTACTACTTGTATGATATCCTCCCACCCCATCAACTAATTTATTTATCTGATCAATGAATGAGGTTTTAGCACATTATTCCCCTCCATTCACTCTGAAATTCAGTCATAGCCCTGTTTGCTGTCCTTCACATAGGATATTTCACCCTCTCCCCCATCTCCATGTCTTTGTATTTGCTATCTCTCATCCCTGCAAGTCTGTCCTTCCTGAACATTACTTTATTGTATTCAGTACAAATCCAACTATTGCAAGAAATTTTTTTTTTAATTTTCCCAGCTATTAATGTGTCCCCCTCTGAGACTATCTTCTGTCTACTTTATACTTACCTGCATGTGCTTTTAAGATACAGTCTCCTTGTATTCCAGTACCAGGCTTGCAGTCAGGAAGATGAATTTTCCTGAGTTCAAATCGGGCTTCAGCCTCCTATTAGTGGGATAATCCTGATCAATAGACGTAACCCTGTTTGCCCCAGTTTTCTCATCTGTCAAATAAATTGAGGAAGGAAATGACAAACAATTCTAGTATTTTTGCCAAGAAAACTCAAATGGGGTCACAAAGAGTCAACATGAGTAACTGAATAGCAGACATATTGAGTTTAGGACTGAAAAGAACCAAAAAAGTAATTTTAAGTGAAGGGAAAAATTTAAATCAAATAAGATGTCACTGCTGTTAGAAGTGAATATGCCTAGGAAAATAACTTTGTCTTAATGAAAACTGCTAAAATATGCATATAAGTACAGATTTCATATAAGTTTTTGGTAGTTTTAGACAGCAAATGAACTGTGATATAAAAAAAAGAAAAATTACCTTATGGAAGTTAGAGAATGATGGTTCAAATAACAGTTTAATGGCTCAAAAAAGCAAACAAAAAAACCCTTTTTATTTCACTTTCTCTGTTCCTAATTCTGTTTTCTAATTGAAACACTGTACCCTTATTTGTTCCTTCTATGTCCCTCATGAATGTAGTGTTAGTGTGCTGAATTTGCACTCCCTCTTGTACCCCATTGCTATGAGATAACATGTAAACTCTTTTCAAACCTAGAAAAGTAATAAAAGTGCTAGCATCAAACTCAACTCACTCTATGAACTTCTCTCCCTTATTCCTCATAGCCTTCTGACTGGAGATGTCTCTTCCCTGATACTGGTTCTCTTGATTGGTGAGTTTTTATCCTGGTTCACAATTACATGAGGGACCCAAGTCAAATTCACTTCAGTCTTGACTCTACTTCTCCATGTCCTTGCCAGTCGAGCAACCCCAGCCTTGCCCTTTACTTTCTCATCATTCCCCTTGCCTCTATTTTCTAGTTCCTGTGTAACAGTTGACTTTTTGTATTCGAATGAAAGCTCAAGGGTATGACTGTATTTGTATCCCCAGCTAAGTATGTGGTATAAAGTAAGTGGTTAATACATGTTCTTCTTTTACTACCTGCTCCATCCATCCATTACAGTGATTTTGCTGTTTTTACTTTTGCATTTGTTGGTCTTAATTCTACCTCTTTTTTACTTCTGTAACTTACTTTAAGAAATATCAATCTTTGCCTGAAGCAATGTTTAATGGAAGAAGTATCTTGTGTTTCCTAATCACTTACTGTATCTAAAGCCAGAGTATCTGGTCTCTGCCTATTTTAATCCCATTTTACCACTCTCAGTGCTCAGTAGCTTTGAGGGCTCATATATTTCCTCTTCTTTTTTGTTAATAATTCATTTATTTGTTTTCAGTTTTCAGCAATCACTTCTGTAAGTTTTAAATTTTTCTCCCCATCCTTTCCTTTCTCACTTCCCAGAGTGTCACGCAATCTTATATGGGTCTTACATATACATTCTAATTTAACACATTTTCACATTAGTCATGTTGTGCAGAAGAAATAAAATGAGTGGGGGAAACCATGAGAAAAACCAAAACAAAACATAACCAAAGAGAAAATAATCTGCTTCACTCTTGAGTTCTGACTCTATAGTTCTTTCTCTGGATGTGGATGGCATTTTGCATCGACTCCTTTGAAAATGTTTTAGGTCCCTGCATTTCTGTGAAGGGCTAAATCTATTATAACCAGTCCTCACACACTGTGACTGTTACTGCGTAGATATACTTCCTCTTCTATGATGGGATATAATCTAGGGATGAAAACTCCTTTCATGGAGAAGGTGATTCCATATTATGGAAATATGAACACGTCCTGTGTGTGTGTGTGTGTGTGTGTGTGTGTGTGTGTGTGTGTGTGTGTACAGTCAATGGAACCTGAAGCACAGTGTCACAATTAAACATCTATTCCCATGGAAATATTTTTTTAAATTATATATTTTTTTTGGATTTTCATCATTTACTTTTATAAGATTTTGAGTTTCAAATTTTTCTCCCTTCCTCCTTCCTGCCCCCTCCCAAAGGTAGCATGGAATATGATACAGGCTAACAATATATAATCATATTAAAGATATTTCCACATTACTCATATTGTAGAAGAGGAATCAGAACAAAAGGGAAAAGACCATGAGAAATTAAAAAAAAAAGAAGAAAGAGAAAACAGTATGCTTTGATCCGCATTCGTACTCCATATTTCTTTCTCTGGTTGTAGAAAACATTTTCCACGATGAGTCTTTTGGAATTATCTTAGATCATTGTACTGCTGAGAAGAGCTAAGTCTATCAAAGTTGCTTATTTCACAACGTTGCTATTAGCTGTGTACAATATGCTCCTGTTTCTGCTCACTTCACTCAACATCAGTTCATGGAAGTCTTTTCAGGTTTTTCTGAAATCCTCTTGTTCATCATTTCTTATAGAACAATAGTATTCCATTACATTCATATACCATAACTTATTCAGCCATTCCTCAGTTGATGGGCATCCCCTCAATTTCCAGTTCTTGGTCACTACAGAAAGAGCTGCTATAAATGTTTTAATATATGTGACTCCTTTTCCTTTTTTTATGATCTCTTTCAGATATAGACTTAGTAGTGGTAGTGATGGATGAAAAAGTATGCACAGTTTTATAGCCCTTTGGGCATAGTTACAAATTGTTCTCCAGAATGGTTGGATCAGTTTACAACTCTACCAGCAACATATTAATGTTCCTATTTCCCCATATCTCCAACATGGATCATTTTCCTTTTTTTGTTGTATTAACCAATCTGATAGGTGTGAGGTGGTACTTCAGGGTTGTTTTAATGTGTGTTTCTCTAATCAATAGTGTTTTAGAACATTTTTTTCATTTGACTATAGATAACTTTAATTTCTTCATCTGAAAACTACCTGTTCATGTCCTTTGACCATTTATCAATTGGGGAATGATTTATATAAGTTTTGCTCAGCTCTCTATATATTTGAGAAATGAGACCTTTTCCAGAGACTCTGGCTATAAAAATTGTTTCTCAACTTTCTGGTTCCCTTCTAATCTTGGTTTCATAGGCTCTGTTTGTACAAAACCCTTTAAATTAAATATAATAAGAATTATCCATTTTGCCTTTCATAATGTTCTCTACCTCTCATTTGGTCATAAATTCTTCTCTTCTTCATAGATCTGACAGATAAACTATTCTTTGCTCTCCTATATTGCTTAGATTATCACCTTTTATGTCTAAATTGTGTCCTCATTTTGACCTTATCTTGGTATACTATATAAAATGTTGGTCTCTGCCTAGTTTCTGCCATAACATTTTCTAGTTTTCCCAGTCAGGAAACATTCTTTAGTGATACTTTTTCCTTTTCCTGTCAAGGATAAGACCCTTCCACCTCAACTACTTTCTGCATTTTCAACTCTTCTCCTCCATTGCTTTTATTTTTTTTCCTGTAGTCATAGGCTTAATGAGAGAATAGAGAAATTACTATACCTTCTGTATGCACTTTTAACCTGGTAGGTAGAGATGATGGTGAGGGGAGGGGAAGGTCATTTTCACTTCCCTGTTGTGTTGTTTTCTTTCCCCCATTCATGTATGTTCACACCATGCAATATAATGTTTCTCTTACACATCATCATGGATTTCAGTCTAAGTAGTATTAAATCAACTCTTCCTACTTCTTTTCTCCTCTTAAAGAACTTTTAAATATTTAACTCCTTGGGTCTTTTTTTTAATCCTTTGTTTATCTTTGTTCCATTCTTTTACCCATCAGGGCAAATTCTCATTATTTTTTCTTTAGGCAATAGCATATGAACCCAATAACACTGATTTCATTACTTAGTATTTTTTTTTCAGTAAATGTATTTATGTTTCTTTTGTTTGGTGTGTTTTCAAGCAAACATTACTCAGCTTTGTTTTACTTTGTTACGTTAAGGCCTTATATTTCATGCTTTGCTGAAGTTCCAGTACCTTTGCAACTGATTAGGGTCAACCTGGTAGAATATGATATTTGTGTTGGATCTTGAGTTTCTTTGCTATTTTGAAACAAACTGTTTCATTCTCATGTCTGATTTCTCATGACTGTCAGGTAATGCTGGATCTTTTGAATTGGTATTCTTTTATATCTGAAGACCCTTTCTTAGCTACTAATTAGGAATGTGTTGTTTGTTATAGAAATTGTGAATTTTAAAAAATACATGTCTTAAAATTTCAAGTGTTGGTTTCACCCTCCCCTCTGGTGGTGATGTGTAAATACCATCCATCAATAGTTTATGGTCTATATTCAAAAGTTTTAGACAACTTAAAATATCACTTGTGAGGTGATATTAATTTTTGATGTACTATGTCCTTTAGAAGTCCTATAATCCATAGGGTATCTCCAAATGAGTATGTTCAGCTTCAGTCACTTTGATTTATGTAAAATTCTAGTATTATTTTAAGATTGTTTAATTTTGTTTCTCCAATTCCAAATTTTCTTCTATTTCTATCTTATTTGTTGTATCATATCTGTCCTTGTATCTTTCATAACCCTTACATTTTTTTGAAAGATTAACCCTCAAATATTCTAATTTCTTTAGACTTTTGTATTTTTAAACTTTTTCACTTATAGCCCTGATTTTTAGCATATTTTTATCTTTAAAAAGTTTTGTCTTTTAAATGATACTAGCTTTTCTTCTTATTGTTTAAAGATCTGGGTGAATTTTGTAAGATTCTCTTTTTCAGTGCATAATTGTGGTTCATGTTTCTAAATAGTAAAATACGTTTTTGCTCACTGTGTTCTAGCCTCTGTTTGTATTTTACTATTTATTATTCCTTCTTGTCCTCAGTCTTTTTAATTGGTTTATATACTGGTGAGATCTTTGTGAAAGCTGTCTCTCTTGGACTTTTAATTCTTAACCTTTCTCATACTTTTAGTAGTCTGATGAACCTAGTTGACTCCTCATTTCTGTTCCCTTCATCCTTCCACTGTTGCACAAATAATCCTGAAGCTGAGTATTATCAGAATTCTAACACTAAGGGTAAGGCAATCTAGAATAAGTCCCTGCTCAAAGTAAAGTCCTGGGGTACAAGATTGACCTAAGAGCATTTCTAGTCCTTATCTCCTTAGGTGCAAATATTCTGGGCTGTCAGCATTTTCTGTACCCATTCTTTGCTCTAATTGCTTCCTTTTCCTTTATGTGGATGGGGGAAAATCAGAGTTTTCTGCCTCTTGTGGAATTCTGGGATGGTTTCTCCTATTAGATCCTGAAGTAAAGTTTTAAAGTTGCTTGCTTTTCATATGCATCTGTATGATGCATAGTCACAGTTGCGGAGTGGGGGCATTGATCAGGAACTCTAACTCTCTAACTACCACAGTGAGAGAGAGAGAGAGAGAGAGAGAGAGAGAGAGAGAGAGAGAGAGGGAGAGAGGGAGGGAGAGAGGGAGGGAGAGAGGGAGAGAGAGAACAAGCTCATATATTAAGCTATTACTTTGCAAGCCATAGTGCTAAGCACTAGGGAAATAAAGACATGAGAGTACCTGTTTCCAAGGACCTTAGATTCTAATGGGAGGGAGACCATAGATAAAGTAGAGCTGGAAATAGATGGGAGGCAGCATGAAGATAAGACAAGGTGATAAAGCTGGGGATGTCCACAAAGTACTGTAGAGTTCTGGAATGAGCAAGATATGATAAAAACCGGACTATTAAATCCTAGGGTAGTTTTAAGGGTGTAATACATGTTTTTGGTGCTCAGAGAGTAAAAAAAATGATGAGAAATAGCCTGGCCAAAGATGTCCAGGAAAAATAATGTCACCTTCAGGAAAAATTGAGAGGCACAGAAATAGAGTGGAATTTTTGAGAAAGATTATGAGTCCTGTTTTAGATATGTTGAATTTGAGATGTCTGTGGAATATCTAATGCAGTACACAGAAGGACAAGCAAGGACATGAAATATTGAAGTGAAATAGTTGAGGACAGGAAGTATCTGGGAGCAAGGGATAATATTAACATTCCAAAGGTTATACAACATATTCCCTTGATATTTTATCAGAAATAGTTTGATGTGGTTACAAAATGCTTTGTATAAAGTTTTCTCATTGGATTCTTATTATTGTTTTGTATGATGCAAGTATTGCTATCCACACTTTGCTGTTGATAAAAATGAGTATTAGACAGACTTGTTGAAAACACAAGGAAATGGCAGAGCGAAGACTTCCCCCTCAAACTGTGCTTGTCCTTTGAAGCTTAAATCTCTTTTCGTTGTCCTATACCATTAGCACAACTTATAATTAGTTCTAAGAAAACTTGGAGGTCTTCTAATTCAATCCTCTGATTTTAAAGATGAGGAAACTAAGTCCCTAAAAGGTGGAGTAATTTACTCAAGGTTACAAATGCATTTACTTGCAGAACCAAGAAATAAACCCAGGTCCTTTGATCCAAACCCAGATTCGTTTAATTGTTCTTAAATAAATAAGCAATCAGAGAATTAAACGAATGTATAGAAACAAAAAATAAAGTATTACTGATATTCAAGTGTTAGAGGTAAGTAAGAATTTTCATGTGGAAAACCTACGTCAGAATTTTCCCTAGTGAACACACTATAGGATTAAAGTTGGAACTCAAATTTTCCTGGCTTTTCTTTGTGGTCTGTTTCAATAGTATCTTTCATCAGTTATATTGGCTATGTAAGAAGAGACCTAGTTTCTAAATAAGGAGAAAGAAAGAACCTGATCCTGAAGTATTCTGAATTTTGTAGTAATTTCTTGTTGTAGTGAAGTTGATGATTTTGGTTTTTTTTTTAAATTAATCCTATGACTGATTTAAAATTCAGCTCTAACGGGTGACATAACTCCAAAAAAAAGGATAGTTGTCTTTAGTATGGGGACCCAGACCAAGACTGTAATGACAGAGATAATTGTTTCTTTCAGCCTCTATGTTTTGGTGGTATGTGAGGTTTTTGATTGCCAGTTCCAGCCTGATTCTGATTGGGATGACTATTTGTGTTTCTGAACAGTAATAAAAAATGGTTTATGCTTCACAGAGGAGACCAGAAAATTTATAACTCACATAAACACCCAAAACAAAGAAACAAACAAACAAACAAAATACCATTGCCATCCAGATGTTTTTCTTCTTCCTTTCTAGCTTTGTCACTTTGAAGAGGAACCTTCTGCTTAATAGATAAATACATAGAAGTGAAGGATTTCTTAGTCCTCTCCCCTCCTGCTGTTCCTTGTTTCTGTCTGACTCACCCTCTGTTCACAGAGCCACTTTTAACACCTTGGTGCTAAGCAGTATCATCTCTCTGGGGTAGCCAGCCTGATTTTCCTCCTCCCTTCACCATTAAAAAAAAAAAGGGAAGAAATGCAGAGCTGAAAGGGTGGGAAGAATTCTTGTTTGGCTCCACACGAGGTCTATTTAATGTTGTCTGGTTGCAGGTAAATAGCCGATTCATAGCTTGGGGTGGGAGCTTTATGAGTGACCCCATGTCTCCAGGAGCAATCTTATTTCTATACAGTTGCAATGTCCTGTTCAGAAGGAACAAAATAGACACACTTCTGTTGAAAATGTGAAGTATCAGTGGTTCCACTTTTTGATATACTCAGTGTTGGAAACTTGAGACCTTTCAACTGAGAGTAAGCTCAAGCCAAATCTTCAATGAAAGCCTAGGGCAGACAAAGGCACTAAGACTGGGGGCTCCAATTTGCCCAGGATGTCTAATTTCAGGTCACAATGAACAACACCTGGACACCAAAGGAGGAACAGTTATCTGCCTCTAGGGTCCCAGAAAGCAATTAAGCCTGCTATTTAGTCAGCCAGGTGTCAAACCAGGAACCAGGGTTAGGCTGCTCAAAATCAGTACACATTTGGCACCATCAATTAGGGAGCCAGAAGTTACATTTTCCTAAGGAATTGTTTTGGGTAGTTTAAAACAGTAGAATTAATGACAATAGCACTGAGCGAGAAAAGTCACAAAAATACTAGTTTTACTCCTACTCTATATAATCATGGGTAAATCTCTTTATTTCTTTAAGCCTGTTTCTTTACCTAGAAAATGTGGACTGGAATATTTGCATTGCCTGCCTCATTGAGTTGTTGGTGAAGCCCTTTGTAAAGTATTCAATAAATCTGAGCAAATATCATTATTAATAATGTTCTGCATCTGCAGTTGTGTGCTCATTTTTAGGGGCTACATTATGTAGGATAATGCTACACTGGAGAACCCACCGAAGAGAGTGACTCTTGTGGTGTGGGGACTACAAAACCTTCCCAAAACCAAAAGAAGAAAGGGACGGGGGAGTTTTTAGCCTAGAAAAGGGAATTAGAGCAATTTGATGAGTTTCTTCAAGTATTTAATAGGATATTCATGGAAGAAAGATTATACTTGTTGTGCTTGCCCCTGCGGTCAGGACTAGGAACTATGTGTAGAGGCTGCAGAGAGGTAGATTTTTGCCATCTACATTAATGAAAATTCTCATAACAGTTAAAGCAAACTTAAAGTAGAATTGGGTGGTTCAGTAGATAGAGTGCCAGGCCTCGAGTCAGGAAGACACAACTTCCTGAGTTTGAATCTGGTCCCAGACACTTACTAGCGGTGTGACCCTCAGCACGTCATTTATTCCCTCTTTGTCTAAGTGTCCTCCTCTGTGAAATAGGGATCATAACAGCATCTGCATCACAGGGTTGTTATGCAGATCAAATGAGATAATAGCTTAACACATAGTAAGTGACATATTGCTGTCATTCTTATTAAGGCCAAACAGTGAGATTTGTATTTGATTTTCGAGGAGTTTAAGCGGCCAGAGAAGTAACTTTGGTAGGTCTATACTTTAGGAAAATCATTTTACTTTATGAAGGATTGATTAGGGAAGAAGAGAGAACTGAGTGAAGAAAATTAATTAGGAGTCTCTTGTGAAGATTCAGATGAGAGGTGATAAGGGCCTGAACCAGAGTAGTCAACATGTGAGAGGAATGGAATGGACAAATATGAAAGGTATTGTGAAAGCAAAATCAATCATATTTCATGTTCACTTGGCTATATGAAGTACTAGGGATTATAAGGGGTTATGCAAATTTGAATAGTGAAGAGGAGAGACCACTGGAATTTTCTAATTGGAGTCTGGGTGATTTCTTGTTAGGGATGCTGTTTAAGAGTGATTTTTAATCTGGTAGGTTTTCAGTAGATGGCCGTTGTGGTCTCTTCCAACTCCAAGATTCTGTTATTCTATTTTTTTATTAATAATAACACAACTGTTGAATTCAAGAAATTAAAAAAAGAAATATCTCCTAAGTACTAGGAACTGTGCTTCTTGCTAGTATGTGGACATAGTGCATAAAACAATCTCTGCCCTCAAAGAGCTGACTTTCTATATGAAGGAAACAATGAGTACACAGATAAATAGGGGAAAGGTAAATAATTGAATGAATGAGTAGGACTGTTAAAAACTCTAGGCAGGCAATATAAATAGCTTATTATACCAACTGGAATGTACTGTGAGCTCTGCAGGTGACTCATGTAGAAACAAGACTTAAAAAAACAAAAACAAACTACCTGGAAAAGTATTATAAGAGGAAAACACTTAGTAAACTATAGAGCCATATAAACATTGTTACTAAACGGAAAAGTTAAAATGGAATAACAACTTCCACAATCCTTGACCCAACTCTAAATATTTTGGTTTTAAAATACCCTCTCCCTCTCTCTTTATTTACCCTAGAATACTGATAGAAAACCATTATACCCTCTTGGTTGTGTGTGTCTGTGTGTTCATGTCTGTTAATTATGTGTATATGTATATATTTATTTGTATATGTGTATGTCACATCTGGACAAAATATCCTGTTAGTTTTACAGGAACAGTCTTTCCCTCATATATATGTGGAGAAAGACTGTCTATAGTAACAATAGAATATGTGGTCCAGATGTGATTCATATACCCTACTCTCAGCACACTCAGTAAATGTTAACTGACTCATTAATGGCATTCAAACTTTCATGGCCTGCTATTGCCATTTCCTGACATTCTTGGGTCATTCCTGCACAACCAAAACAAATCAGCCAACCAATCAAAGGCTAAACAGTCGTGATTCTAGACTTCAAGCTGGTTTTCATAAACTACTTACAGTAGAAAGCTGTATTCAGCTAGTCTGGATTGGAGACCACATATTCCTCTATGGGACTGGAATCTGAATTCCCAATAACATATTCACTTAAGAGGCAACCATGCTCGATGGCAAATGGCAACAAGGGGATCTTGACAGAATTTGGAGTGAAATATCTGCATGCCATTTACGAAGGGACATGCAGGTATTTTGATAATATATGCATGTTTATTTTTAATAATGATAGTATACATTAATTTCAGGTCAGAAAATATACTTCCTCTCTAGACACTCTGCATCTTGGCTTTTACCAAAAGGGTGCACATGCAAGAAACAGGCCGCCTTCTCTACATCAGTTCAGTTTTCAGCTGTTGTCAATTTGTCCTCAGAGAGGTTCAGGAAGATGAATGAATCCCTGACTTTCAGTTCTCCATACTTCCCCTGGTTACAGGGTTATGTAAATCTCTCTATATAAATAACTTGTTTCTAATCTCCTTGTGTGGTCAGGCGAAGTGGCTAATAGATTCTTAATTCACCCTTATCCCCAGGAGGCTTTGACTACCCCTCTTATAAATTCTTTCCTTTAGCTTTCTGAGACCCCACTGTTTACTTCCTTCTTTCCTACTGCATGGTTTAAAACTCAGTTATAAGGCTTTTTGAATCAACCACCTGTTCCTTATGATTCTGATAGTAATTTCTCCAGAGAACATTCCATCTCACAGGGTCTGTGTGTGTGTGTGTGTGTATGTGTGTGTTTAAGACCAAATAAATAAATCTATTAAAAAAAAACCTTTACTATGAAAGTGCTACAAAAAGAAGAATGTGCAACAAAATTGGTCATTTGGTTGTTGTTTTAAAGCATAAAGTCTCCAGATGCTGACTTTTGCATCATACGAAAACAAACTCAGCTTTTAAAATTAAAATTTGTTTCTAGAGAACACTGGCAGGCTAGTCTTTTCAGACAGCAACAAATAACCACTGATTACATTTTACAATTATATATGTATTATAGGGATTAAAAGAATACCACATTATTTTTGTTTAAATACCTGTATTTACATAAGCATTCTGGGAAAGAGTGGAATTCACTTTTGCCAAAAGTGATGTTTCAAAAATTCAATAATTTCTACATAGAACCCAGCTTCATTGATATTGCAGGCTCCTTGAGGCTATTGACCATGAATTTTTATACTTTTAATATTTACCATGAGGTCTAGTTCATCTTGGGCATTCATTAAATATTGATGGATTATGATCTAAGAACAAATTCCAAAGTTAGACATCTCATTCCCCTCTCTGTCAGTTCTTTTCCTATTGTTCTTTTTCTTTTTTTTTGTAAGCCACCTAAGAACTATTTCAGAGTCTTTACTGAATAAGTGGTTGGTCTCTGCACTCTCTGTCTAGTAAGAACAAAGTGGCAGTAAAGATCAATAGGAATATTGCCCCAGGACTGCAAACTGGAGACTTTTGCTGCTTCATTTGACTGTGCTTCAAAATGGGAAAGTGACAACAATGTTGCTGGGTTTAGAGGGAAAGCTGATTAGTTAATATTTGTAAAGACATTTTTTTAAATAGAAAGGGTTACTCATCATCTGATCTTTTTTCAAAGCAACTATCCACATTGTTTAAAAAAAAGAAATAAAAAGAGAAGTTATAAATCAGAATTTGGAAATGAATTAAAAATATGAAATTTAGTCAATTTCACAATTTTCTGGCCCTAACTTTGTTTTCTTTAATTCATTAATGGTCATTTAGTCCAGGAATACATTACTTGGTTCTTCATTCTAAATATAACCTCAGGTATGGTTTTGGTCCCTTCTATAGTGTACTTCCTTAAGCCAGGCAATAGATTGCTACGGACATCTTACTCCTTTCCCATTTCTGGAAACCGTAGAAATAACAAGATATTAGTAATAAATAATTTTATTAACTGATCCCAGATAGAATGTGTAAATGTGCTTCATTGACGGTGGAATCACAAACAGCGTTTGTAATGAACTAGGCATACTAAGGAATTAAGGACAAGCAAACAAACAGAAACAAATATCAGATCTAAGGTAAATAGAACATTGCTATTTTAGTTAGGCATAGGGATTTAAATCTTGATAAGTTAACACACCGTACTCACCAGAAGGCCATCTTGAGTACAATGGCTTTATTGTTTTCAGATGGCTTGAATCTAGGTGTCTAACAAATTTAAAAGTCCACTCCATTGACACCATCTTGATCTGAGTTATAATTGTTAAAAAAAATGAAAAGTTATTGGTATCTGACCTGTTCAGTTCCTATATACCACTGTGCTGATTGATATACTTTTGTAAATAGCAATCTGGTGTAGAAGAATTTTAATATACACTTGAGTTTGTTTCATATATTGCAAGTAGGAAAAAAGGCACAGTTCAAAAATGGAACAATAGCATTCTGTTTATAACTGGCTAACCTTGAAGGTGAGAGGCAGCATGGAGTAGGAGGTAGAGAGTTGACTTTAGAGTCAGGAAGATACAGCTTCAAGTCTTGTCTTTGGTCTATCTGGACTTTGTGATCCTAGAGACATTACTTAGTCTTTCAGTGCTCCACACAACTTTCTAAGACTTTAAGTTGCCCAATGTCAGTGGAGGAAGTTTCCATACCAAGAGTTCACTGAACCACATATCTAGACCAAACAATAGCAACAACAACAAAAGATGAATTAGGTGAATATTTCCAGTTGAGCAATTTAACTGTCAAGTGAGAAACAAAATGCTCTTCCCACAGTTGTTCCTGTTTGACTTTGGATGGTTTGGAAAAACCATGAGAATGATGTAAGTGGTATTTGTCTCTTCCTTAAACTCAGATTATAGTGGTTGGATATTTAAAAATATCACCAAACATCCTGCTTTCTTCAACATTAAATGTGACTTGACTTTTTCTACAGGATGAACTTTCAGTGAATTTTTTTTCTTTCTGGATTCAGCTCACAAGTTACTGTATTTTATTCATTTGAATTAGGAACTATAACACTACATGTATTATACATATATATCTTACTACATTTAAAGCCATTTAAGGCATTTTATAATAATCACTGAAAATATTTCCTTCATACACATGAACAAAGAACACTTGAACTCTATAACCACTGAATGTGGTTCATTCAGATAGCCTCAGGATTTTATATATTCTCCTTGTCAAAGATGGATATGCAGAACATAGCTCTGGCTGTCATCTATTGCAGATGGTAGCTTGATGCACCTGTTCACCTTTAACCTTCCCTCTTCAACCTAATCCTGAATCTCATTGCTTACATGACATGTCAAATTGGACATCTCAACATCTCATGCTCATTATGGCTTAAACAAAGCTCCCATTTTCCCCCCTCAAAACTCCACAAAAGGAACTTCACAGTCTTTTTAGAATTCTAATATGTTCTTTATGCTCTGTTTGTAGGCCATATCCTAATGTTGTACCTTCAAGTAAAATGTTAATTGTAATCATTGGTACCATTCATTTCTCCTTCACAACTATTTTCTAAACCATGCTTAAGTTGTCTTATGGAATAACTTCTGATATATTCATGTATTTTGACCCAAAGAAAAAGCTTTCTTTCCCCAAGGAGATCCAATACTTACCAAAATATTCATAGAAGCACATTTAACTGAAAACAAATTAGGTGTTCATTTTTTTTTTTTTGAGAAATGGATGAACAAATTGTCAAATATAAGGATAGTGGAATGTTATTGTACCATGCCAACAAATCAATGTAAGGAAATCAGAGAAACATGAGAAGACTTGTATGAGCTGATGAAGAGCAATTTACAGAGAATATAATGACTGTAACAATGTATCAAACACTAAAAGAAACTTGAATGCTAACTAATTTCTTTTCTCAGTGGAGTCCTGGGGAACTGTGTGAAATGATTTGTACACATTAACAGAAATATTCACAGTGTAAGTTGCTTTTACTTAATAGTTTTTCTTTGCTATAATGGAGGTTCTACTTTTTCCAAAGGGAGGAAAGATATACATAGAAAAAATGAAGATGTAAAAACAAAACAAGAAAAAATTTACATCAATGTAACACAAAAACCAAATGCAAAGTTAGTATAGCTAACTTTCCAAGAACACTTCTTTGTAATAAGTTTCATATGCTGCACAGAGAACGTCATCCTTGTTTCCATGTTAGAGATGCCATCCTTGTCCATCAAAATAGAATCCTGGACTGTGAATCAGAAAACTTGGCCTGAGTCCAGATTCTTCCACTAACTCACAGTGTGACCTGGGGCAAAGCACTGTGTAGTCTGGGGTTCAGATTTCTAACTTGCAAAATCAAAATATTAGACTAGGTAATTTTCCCTCTCTCCTTTCCTTCTGGCTTGCAAAGTCCATTTTCCTATGATTTTAAACTTCACAACTCTCTAATTATTTTGGCATAAAAAAAGAACAAGTTTTGCACATATTCCCATACTAGGCTGCGTTGGTTTAGTTCTTCTTTCTCTTTCTGTGAGCTCTGACCTTGAAATGATTCTGTTCCTTCCTTATCTGATTTTCTCACAGGAATTTCAACAACTTCATTATTCCTGGAGCAGACACAGAACTCATAACAGAGAAAGACCTAATATCTTAAGTAATCAAAGAAGCATTTCCTGAATTAAGTAAAAGAGAGTGAACATTTTCTTTACTCATCTTTCATTCAGAAAAAAAATTTCATGCTATAAAAACCATAAATAAAAAAGGCTGCTCATAATATTCATATTTTGATTCACTTATTCTATGGCCATTATCAATCCCTAAAGGGTGCCACTGGAAAGACGAGAAGGGAACAAGCACTTTTACAGCACTGTTTCAGGTATTCTTTATTTACAATTAATTAATTTTTAGTTTTCAACATTCACTTCCACAAGATTTTGAGTTCCAAATTTTCTCCTCATTTCTCCCCTACCCCAAGACAGCATACATTCTGATTACCCCTCCTCCCAATCTGCCCTCCCTTCTATCACACCCCTACTTTCTCTTATCCCCTCCCCTCTTCTTTCTTTTACGCAAGATAGATTTCTATACCTCATTGAAAACAATTTTTTACATTCGTTTTTAAAACTCTGATTTCCAGCTTCTCCCCCTTCCTCTCTCCCCACCCACCGCCATTGAGAAAGCAAGTGATTCAATATAGGTTACACATGTGTAGTCATGCAAAACATTCCATAACAGTCATGTTATGAAAGACTATATTTCACTTCATCCTACCCTGCCACCTATTTATTCTAGTCTCTTTTGACTAGACCTGTCCCTCCCAAGTGTTTTCTTCTAATTACTCACTTCTCCCATTTGACCTCAATTCTATCATCACCTCCACTACCTTTACCCCAATCCCTGCTTAACCTCTTCCTTCCTACTTTCCAGTAGTGTAAGATAGATTTTCATATCAAATTGAATGTTCATGTTATTCCCTCCTTAAGTCATATTCAGTGAGACTAAGGTTCACTCTTTCCCTCTCATTTCCCCATTATTCCCCTATACTGAAATAGTTTTTTCCTTGTATCTTTTATGTGAGAAATAATTTACCCCATTCTATTTCTCTGTTTCTGCTGCTCTCAATATATTCCTCTTTCACTCCTTAATTTTATCTTTTTAGATATCATCCCTTCATATTCAACTCACTCTGGATACTGTGTCTAACACACACACATATATGTACATACATACACACATATACACGTACATATATATGTATGTATATACATGTATATGTGTGTATGGGTATATATGTATATATATTCTTTTGGAATCTCTTTCAGGAAATGATCAGTAGATACTTTCAATTTCTATTTTATCCTCTGGTTCTAGAATATCAGGGCAGTTTTCCTTGATAATTTCTTGGAAAGTGATGTCTAGGTTCTTTATTTGATCATGGCTTTCAAGTAGTCCAACAAATTTTAAGTTATCTCTCCTGGATCTATTTTCCAAGTCAGTTGTTTTTCGAATGAAATACTTCACATTATCTTCTACCTTTTTTTCATTTTTTTGTGTTTGTTTTATAATTTCTTGATTTCTCATAAAGTCTTTAGCTTCCATTTGCTCCATTCTAATTTTAAAGGAATTATTTTCTCCATGAGCTTTTGTGCCTCTTTTTTCTATTTGGTCCAATCTGCTTTTTAAGGTATTCTTCTCCTTATTGGCCTTTCAGAGCTCTTTTGCCATTTAGGTTAGTATATTTCTTAAGGTGTTATTTTCTTAATATTTGGGGGGGGGCGTCTCCTTTCACAAGCTATTGACTTATTTTTTATGATTTTCTCACATTACTCTCATTTTTCTTTCCATTTGTCCCTCTACTTCTCTTACTTGATTTTCAGAATCCATTTTTAGCCCTTCCATGCCTTAAGACCAATTCACATCTTTCTTAGAGGTTTTGAGTGCAGGAGCTTTGACTTGGTTGTCTTCTTCTGGTTGTATGTTTTGATCTTTCTTGTCACTAGTGATGTAAGAAAATATCTTTTCACAGAGGAAGTAAGAATCTATATTCTGTTCCCCCTCCTCCCTGCTGTTTGCTCATTTTCCCAGATAATGACTCAACTTTTGAGCGCTTCGTTAAGTAGAGAGATCCAGAAGCAGTCACCCAGCAAATTACTTGACTTTCAAGCTCTTTGTTAAGTGGAAGGTTCCTGGAGGCAGCTGCAGATTCATCAATTGCTGCCATTACCTTGGGGCTGGTGGCTGAGGCTGGGACTGGGGCTGTACCACACTCCTCTCCCAGCCAGGTGAGAGACCCTTTCCACTGACCTGCTAAACTATCTTTAGTGTTTGTGGGTTGAGAGTCTGGAATCTGCCATAACCACCAGTGAGTCAGTTCCCTAAGGGCTGCTCCAGCTTCATCCACATCAACACAGTCCACAGCAAACTGGACTCATCATCCAGCATGATGTGATAGACCCATCCTGTCAACCTTCCAAGTTGTCTTGGGCTGGAAATTTGCTTCAGTCTATCATTTTGTGGCTTCTACTGTTCCAGAATTTGTTCAGAATAATATTTTATGGGTTTTTTGAGGGGTTTAAGGGGAGAGTTCAAGTAGGTCCCTGATTCTACCCCACCATCTTGGCTCTACCCTCCAAAGTACCAACTGCTTATGACAGTACTGATCAGTGAGATTCCCTCCAGTTTCAGGCTGGCTTTGTAGAGCTATGTGATGCTACGGATACTCTTGTGATTTGGGTATTTATCAAAACTTGTGCCCACCCAAGAAGTGTATCTCTTAAGAGGTTATCCAGTGCAACTCTGTGGTCAGAATTTACATCGTTAGAGCTAGAGTGAATTAAATATTCTTTGTAGTTCATCTCAGTTTGCTGAATGAAACCCTTAAAGTATTTTTCTTTAAAAAGGTAGTATTAGTGACAATATGAATGAATTTTCAGTCCTATTCCTGATCCAAGTTGTTATAGCCCTTCCTTGTAAGGTTACTTTTCATCTACTCTCTCTTTATCTTGTATGTGCTTAGTTATTTATTTGTTGTCCCCATATTGGACTGTAAGCTCCTTGATGGCAGCCACTGTTTTTTTTTTTACCTTTTAGGTCTACTACCTGACACAGTAAGATCAATAATATTTTGTTGATTTTCTGTTCTCAATTTGTGACATGCTCAATGAAGGTAAATGAGGAAAACCTTGTGATAATAATTGTACCTTGTGTTTCAATGTCAAGTTCTATGATGACTTGGAATAAGTTTGTAAAATTACACAACATATTCTTGAATAGTCAATTATTTAAAATAAAAGCTCTTTTTTGTTTAATGGAAAGAGTGCTAGACTTAGAATCACAAGATATCAGAGTCTGAAGCCCATTCCTGAGATAATAGCGGTGCTAGTGGCCAAATCCATAAAGTCTCTGAATCTAAGTTTCTCCTTCCAGAAAAATGCAGATCATAGTATACATCATAACTAGCTCAACAGGTTGCCATGAAGGTCAATAAGATTAAGAGATTTTTCAAACATTAAAATACTATAAGAATGACAGCTATTTTCATTAGAGGATAACAAAAATCACATTGGAAAATATCATTTAGGATCAAGAAATGAAAGAGACCAGAGGCTGGTAGGCTGAGTAATTTCAGATCCATATTTCATGAATATTTTCTTCTTGAGTAAAGGCACTGTAAATGACAAGTACCTAATAAAATGAAAATGATTGTCTTAGATAGCAAAATGGGAACTTACAAGTGTAGCAGTTATTTCAGAGTTAGTAATCTCTGTGTAGTCAGATCATAGACTACTTACAACAAAGGTAAAAGAAAATGTCAAATTAGAAGAAAGGATAAAGATGAGAAGTTATTACATGTGATTAAATCAGCTCTTACCTGAATTGTTTAAGTAAG
Organism: Potorous gilbertii; assembly: GCA_028658325.1. NCBI lineage: Eukaryota > Metazoa > Chordata > Mammalia > Diprotodontia > Potoroidae > Potorous > Potorous gilbertii. Next base: position 45,594 of record JAQQSK010005157.1, read on the forward strand.
TTGTCAGCTCCAAGAAAATGGGAAATAGGTAAAAGTAAAGACATTGGCATTATCATCATTTCTTATGAAAATTTAAATAATGCAAAACATTTGCCACAAATAACTCCAAAACCCTCTCACTTGATATTGTTGCCAAGTAGAGATATGGCAATGAAGGGTAAATTTTTGGAGTGTTCTAGGTTGTAAGTTATTTGTGCCTAAATAGTTGATTTCACTAAAAAATGTTGTGTTACCTTACTAACTTCTTGGCTCTAATTCCTTGTTGTCCATTTTGTTCTACCTTTTCTGGTCAAAAGAAAAGAACTGACAGTGAAACCCAACCATGCCCATGCATCCCAATGACATGACTAGATGAAACTGAAAGAAAACATAGGATAATAGAATGGCATATAGTGCTCCTAAAGTGTTTTATTCTCATTGGTGATACCAGTAGAATCACCACATTTAGATCCCTTTCCAAATGGCACCCAAAATAAAAAAGCTGATGTAGTAATAGTTAGCATATTACTCTTAAGAAGACATTTCAAGGAGTGCTTAAACCTCATCAATAATAAAGAAGAAGTCTGTGTTAGACATTACATCATTTTAAGTTACTCTGTAATCAATTTGCTAGAGGTCTTAAAGAAGGGAAGGTTCCAAAAGAATGAATATCAATATAATATTTGAAGAAAAGTCAACAGAGGATATTCTAGTAATTACTAACCTATCTACTTATTTTCTGACATTTACAAATTTATTATAATAAAAGCCTGCACATGCATCAAGAATATTCTCCATCTATACAACAAACAAAAGCAAGTAAGTAGGTTATTTTTGTTCCTCTCTATCAGAAATATCAATCTCCTGGCTACTCTGCTGTAAATTCCTCCAGCTTTCCCTCTTTATACCTGGAAGGATTGCTCAAATGTCACCTGACAAGCACAAAGCACAAAGGGACTGTCTTCTTCTTTGATTTAGAGTAGGAAGTCTATCTACTAATGACCCTGGTTTCTCTACATAATTTGGGTAACTATTTCACAATATTAGATTTTCCTGAGCTTTCAAAATATTGAAAGTTCTATGCCCTTTTCGATTTCTTCAATGTCAAAAATTCCAAGATGTTCTCTGAAATAAGAATTCATCTTTTTAACACTAATATTCTGCCAGATTTTTTTATAGATGACATCAGCCTGATTGCATTAAATCCTGCAACTTCTCAAAGTTTCCTGGAAGAACTTTAAAACAGTGAAAATAGTTTGACTTGACTATCCACATAGAAAAGACCAAATGGATTAAGAACTATTGTCTAGGTTATAACACACAAGTTTGACATGAAAGTACATAACTTGTCCATCACTATCCATATGTGATACAGATGGATGATAAGTCGAGCCCAAAGTTGAACAGAAAGTGCGTAAGATTCCCTTTGTCTACATCCAAACTTCTTGTGAAAATAAAGGCCATTTTAAAAAATATTATCATACTAGTAATGTTGCTATATGTCAATGGGATAAAGAATACAATAGGACTGCAATAATTTTAAATGAATTATAAGAAAAATGGAGAGACAAACAGTATATATGTAAGTTGAAATATATAACCAAAAAGGAATCTTGAAGATGAACAGGAAAAAGGCTGTTTACAAGGAAAACTATGATTGGAAGAAAAGATAGTTTGGCCATGAACACAGCCTATAGCATATTAGGCAAAGCTCTTGTGATGAATTTTTGGAAAGACATAGCAAGTATATTTCAGTGTGTAGGCATGGAAACAATTTCCAAGTTGATGAGATCATTGATTCATTTTAGCGGTCTACTGGTAATGTTATATGTTGCATGACTTCAAATGGCCCAAAAAGGAAGGAAGGAAATAAACATTTATGAATCACTTACTATGGGCTAAGCACTGTGCTAAGCACTTTATAAATATCTCACTTGATCGCCCCAACAGCCATGGGAAACAGGTTATTACTGTCACCTGCATTTTGTGATTAAAAGAACCAAGGCAGACAGAAGTTAAATGACTTGTCCAGGGTTACATGACTAGTGAATGTCAGATTTGATCTCGGTTTCTCCTGATGACAAGCCCAGCATTCAGTCCACTGAGTCATCTAGCTGCCTCTTGTTATAAAGCTGTAGCTCTTAATAGGTTGGAGCATATTTCAAAGGAATAAGTGTAGTAAAAGATAACAGTAAGAAGTATTATTTGGAGGAAATATTTGGCTAATAATGCAGTAAGACAGATAAAAAAAGTTAAAGGTAAGTTTTACAGTAAAGAGGAACTCTAAGATATTAGGTAGATCTTTTAAACATGATTTATGGGAAGGCATGGGCAGAATGAGGAAAAATCGCAGGATTGACATTTGTACAATTGTAGGCAACACACTCATCTATGAAACAAGAGATTCATGGACATCTTCTAGTATATCTTTTCTACATGTATATTCCCTTGATATACAAACCCAATGATACTATCAAATATAGAATATAATCAATTTGATATGACTAGTTCCATTGGTTTGTAGTGATTTCTATCTGCCTTTCTAAGTTTAATTCAAATTTAGCTTAGAAATAAATGTAGTAATCCATGGAACAAACTAGCTTAATTGTCCCCTCTGAGACTGCTATGAAGTAGTATAGACTGGAGTTTGAATGTCTCACATTTATCCTCTTCTTTTAGAACATATTATAGACCCCTAGAACAGGTTCTCCTCACCTTTCATATCTCTAAAAGCTTTGAAAATTAGCCTCCCTGAATCTCTTCTCCTTCTTCATCTTCCACATAATTGCCACATTGGCATTTCTAAAGCATAGGTCTGAACATGTTACTCTCCTGCTTCAGTGGTTCCCCATTGTCTCCAGGATAAAATGCACACTCATAAAATGCATTCAAAAGCCCTTCACAATCTGCTTCAAGTCTATCCTTCTAGGTGATTTATTACATTTTACTTCCCTCAAGCACTCCAACCATATTGATCTACTGGTTGTTTTCCCCACACAATATTCCGTCTCCCATTTCTGTATCTATATTTCCCTCTTTCTTTCAACTTTTTGGAATCCCTAGCTCCCTTCAAGGCTCAGATCAATTGTAACCTCTTTCAAGATGCCTTTGCTAATTTTCTTTAGTTATTAGCACTCCTTTCACTCTAAAAACACTTTTTATGTATTTTATATATGATCTATATTTACTTATTTCAGAGTATGTTATGCCTATTCTGGTAAATTATGAGCCTCTTGAGGGTAAGTACTTTCTCACTTTTTTATTCCTCTGGCATATAATAGGTACTTAATAAATGCTCTCTGATCAATTAATTTCCCCTAATACAAAATTCATTTGATCTTAGGAAGCTTAACTCATGAAAAATGAGTAAATTCTCCCTTACTATATTTTCACATATCTTGGACTTCAAGCCCTACCTAACCATGGTTTGTTCCAAGTCTTCACAACCAGTGCCCCACCAAAGACTTTCTGGCAGGCCATGAAGAATGGAGAGGAAAACATCCTTTGTACATAGAGGAAATCCTTTGGTGTACCACAAGCAGCCTATGACTGTAAGAGGTCCACAAGCCACAGGTTGTGCAGGCCTGGTTCATTCTAACTTCTCCTGTCTAAGGTCTTGAAAAGAAGACAGAAGAAAAGAAATAAGTTGAGTAATTCTGCTTTCTTTCTGTCATATGTTGACATTACATCATCTGCCCCAAGTAGTGGGCATATCCTCTCCTTGTTCTTCTGGATCTACATAGTTAAAAAAAGCCTTTTTTGTTATCTTTAGCTTAGTTTTTTTTTTCTTTTGCAAGCCTCAGCTCATTCTGGGCTTCTGCCATCCTGTAACTATTCTTATATGTTTCACAATTTCTCAGAAAATATCTTTGCTTTTGTAGGATATGTAGAGCACTTAAAAAGAATGTTGCCATATTCTGTAAAATTTTATATTGTCTATATACATGACAATGATATAGCAGTATTTAATGTACTAGTACTAATGTGTTAAAGAACTAATTTAAGAGCTGCTAACCAAATATTTCAGCCTCAAGTTCTAATTAATTAATAGCTTATGTATTCTGTTACTAGGTACATAACAATAGTCATTTGTGAGAAAACTCGGAATATATGCTATACACATGGAGAGGTATCAATTTTTAGTATTCCAGGTTAAATAGAACCAAAAGGCATTGGTAGGTTTGTTATGTTGTCTTATTCTGATGGGTATTTGAGGTACTTTGTTGGATGGGCTACATGTTCACCATCATGTATCCATTTAGTTAGGCTACAAATGAAATTCATATGAATGAATTTGAAACAAGGGATTACAGATGTAAAGGAAAAATAAATACTCAAGGAGTTTATAACTTGACAAGTGAGGATAAGGCATGTAGGTACCTAAATGTTATGAAAGGGGAAATGCGAGAAGGGCAAAGGAAGGGCAAGGATGAATTTCTTTAAGAAAATTTTGAGGATAGAGTACATTCATTTTGGGGAATAATAGATGATATCATGAAATCAGTGGTCCAAAAGTCAGGCTTTGAAGGAAGACAAGGATATAAATAGAGTTAAGAGGTTTAATCAAAGACATAGAGAATATTTCAATATTAAATTAACATTTGGAAGGGACACAAGTACTTCTTTAAATTTCTGTCAAGGATAGACTCTATGCTGGCCCTTTGACCTCTAGTCACCAAATGATTGGCTCTAAGTCAACACTGCCATTTTAAGATTTTATTAAGATTACCATAGATTTGGAACAATGTTCTTTTTCCAAAACAAAAACAAAAATAAACAAAAAGAAAGAAAGAAAACCATCTGTTGTTTCTCCCACATTAAAGATAAATTCCAGATTACTAACTCATTTAGGTCCTACGTTATTTAATATAAAACTCTAATAAAAAACTAGCTGGTTTCATCTCCAGGTATATATGTCTCATATTTTCCATCTCTATTGGACAAAAATGGCAAAACTTCCCCAAAAGACAAACTTCTAGAGGTCTCAGATTTACCCTATTGCATTATTCACATTTCCCCATGAGGGCTTTTTCTTTCTTCTAGTCTGGTCATGGAGCATATTTTCAACTCATCTAAATGGTTTTAAAATGGTGTTCTGGTATGCTTTCCATTTATTTTTGGTACAGCTGAGTCTGATTACATGTTGATATTATAGACTAGGGTTAATACCTCAGGGGTTATATCATTTATATGTTGCTATGTTTCAAATGACATGATTTAACCCATGATCAAACATGCAGTCATGATGTATCTAATAGGTCCCGGCCCATGCACCACTTAATGATTATTTTTAGGGTTTTTCTGGCTCAGAGAAAATGTAAATAGTAACTGTTTCTCCTTTGGCCAGCAACCCTGGGAATCTTCCCTTCCCAGTTTGATTTTTTTAATTAAAGAGGCCATCCCTTGACTCACTTCATAAAGAGGCCTATTTCCTGGATGGGTTTTGCCTCACTCAAAGTGAGAATTGAAAAGACCTCAACATAAAAGGGCCAATATCTCCCACTGCATCCCAGGCAATCTCCAGTCCTGAGGGATATCTGGCCATTGGATTCAAATGGTTCTGGAGGAACCTGGTGACTTTGCATAGCCTCACTCAGTCAAATTCAATTGCAAGTCACATCATCATCTTCTCCCTGATGTCATGGTCGTCTTTGACAACAAAGGGAAAATCACACATATAACAGAGCTCTAGTAGGCTTTAGAAATGATCTGAAGACTTGAGGGGTAAATATAGGACTACATAGTTTGTTTCCTACAAATGGAAGGGGGCTGTTGCTACTTTTTTTTTTCACCTGAGTTTACCACCTGTCAACCTAGAAGTGCAGTGGCACTCCTTATGGGCCCAATACCATTATTGATCAGAAAGTCAGCTTTGATCTACTCCATTTTGGCCTATGCCAGTTTGCCTCTTCTTAGGCAGCCTAATGACCCCCTACTTCCAGGTGCTCCTCATCTCAGTGTCAATGAGACACTGAGAGAGCTGTTAGGTTTTAGCAGCATTGTAGCTCAGAACTCCAGAGTTCAAGTGCCAGCTTTAGTTTTCTCAGTAGCAGGAACTACAGGAAAGAATCATAACTCTTGACCTCTTACTATTCTAATTTTGTGACATCCAAAGATATGTAAGTCAGATCAATCCAAGACAGGTGAGCAAACTGATTAGTTCTTCCTGTCACTCAGAATGATGGTTCCCTGTTAGTTGATGAACTCCAAGTCTATCTATTAAAATGATGGACCTGTTGGTAGGTACAAAAGAATCAATGAAAAAAATCATTTGGTTATATAATTTCGACAAGTGTTATTCAAGTGTCTTATTCAAGAGACTGAATAAGGAACTGGAATGAAATAATACTTGTCAAAATTACAGATGTAAAGATTTCTGTTTGTTCTTTTCTCTTTTTACTTTTTTATTTCCTTTTCCTTTCCCTTTCCCTTCCCTTCCTCTTCCTTTCTTCTTTCCTTTTCCCCTTCCCCTTCTTTTTTCCTTTCCTTTCCCTTTCTCTTTCCCTTCTCCTTTCCCTTCTCTCCTTCCTTCCCTTCTTTCTTCAACAATAAAAACGTATTTTCTTAAGAACAATTTATACAGGAAACAAGATGTCCAGAAGAATAAATAGATCACGTTTTTTGAAATTTAATTTCTAAGTTGTATATTCACAGAGTGATTGGTTTAAGAAAGGCTAATATAAATGTACACGTAATAAGAGGGGATACTTATTTTTCCCTGAAAGCACATTGTGCTGTTTACCAATGTGTTATAATGGACAAAGCACTGAACTGGAAATCAATAGAGCAAGTGTTCTAGTTCTGCCAATAATTGCTCATACTCTTTGGTCTCTGCTTTATTTGGTGACTTATTATCTCACATTGTCCACTAGATCTGGGGACAGGTAGGTGGCACAGTGGAAAGAAAGCATGCTGGGCTCAGAGTCAGAAAGACTTGAGTTCAAATCTGATCTCAGACACTAGCTAGCTGTTTGACCATAAGCAAGTCACTTAACCTGTTGGCTTCCCTTTCCTCACCTGTAACAATGGTTGTAATAATAGCCTACCTCCTAGTGCTGTTATGAGGATCAAATGAAATAATTTTCAAGTGCTTAGCACAATGCTTGACACATAGTAAGTGCTATACAAATGTTAGCTATAATTGTACTTATCATTATACCAGGCCAACCAAGTTCCCTAGCTTTGTTTCACTTCTTGACAATGTCCTTACCAGCTACCTTACCATTGCCTTCCTGTCTTTCCATCCTATCCACCTTTCACTCTGTGACAGTCACAGCAAGGAAGGGAAGCAATTCAAGATTTGGGGAATGGCCAGTTAAAATGCCCAGGGTCTTACCTATGAAATTAGAAGGAGACTGAAATCCCTGAATAGAAGAGGGTGTCAGAGAATGTAAAGTATAAAAAGACAGGATAGGTTAGGGGCACGATGCTAGGCTATGAAAAACTTTGAATACAAAACAGAAAATTTCATATTTAATCCTGGAAGGGTTATGGAAAGCCATAAGAATTTATTGAAAAGAAGATGGGGGAAGTGACATAATTAGACCTTTATTTTAGGAAAACCACTTTGGTGTCTGAATTCATGATGGACTAGTGGACCTATTCTAATGAATCAAGCATAACGTGATGATGGCCTGCCCTGACAGGGTGTCAGGATCAAAGGAGAGAAGAGATTATATTCGAAAGATGTTACAAAGGTGAAATCAACAGGTCTAAGCAACAGATTGGCTATGGTAGGTGAGAGATAGGGAGGAGTAAAGGATGACATCTAGGTTGCAAAGTTGGGGAGACTGGGAATGATGTGGTAGAAAATACCACTGTGTTTGGATTCATAACATATAATTTTAGATTCCGAGTTCTGCCATTTGCAGACTGTGTATATCAATTTAACTTCTCTGTTTTTCAGTTTCTTCATCTGTAACATGAGCCAATAATGCTTATCCAATTCAATTTAACAAGCATAGATTAAATATTTCCTACACACACGGTGTTATGCCAGGTCTTTTGGATATAAAGACAATAAATAATGAAAGTGAAAGAAAATCCCTGCTCAAAACAACACATATTGAGATAAATGAAGACTACACAGACAAAATAATTTCAGTTGGAAAAGTATAGTTGCACAATCAGGGAGATATCACTTCAGGTTCTGTCTTTGACACATGCTTGTCAACTGACTCTAGCTGTTATTTGAGACTCTTCATGATACCATTTGGGATTTTCTTGGTATAGAACTGGAGAGGTTTGCTATTTCTTTCTCTAGCTCATTTTGCAGTTGATGGAACTGAGGCAAACAAGGTTAAATGACTTGCCCAGGGTCACACACCTAGAAAGTATCTGAGGTTGAATTTGAACTTTGGAATGTGAGTCTTCCTGACTCTGGGCTTTGCACTTTATCTACTGTAGCACTCTAAGCAAGTCATGTAATTTATTCCTGCTCCAGGAAGTTCTCTAATACTATAAATTACAGTGCAAGTGAAAACTTGATAGAGGAAATTTCTTCGCTGGAATTTTTTTGTTATAATATAATCAAAGTTCTGACACCCCCTAAAAATGTTTGAGGGCCATAATGCCTAAGAGGATTAAGAAAAGCTTTGGTGCTAGGATGAAGCCTTGAAAGTAGATAGAGATTCCAAGAGGCAGAGCCCATTCCAGGCATGACATATCTCCTACAGTTGTTTGAGGAAAACTCTTTTCAAGTTAGATGATGTTATATAAATGTTAGCCATTGTGATGAGCTCTCCTTAGGGATAAAAGAGAGAACAACCTTCCTAACTCCCATTTCCACCCAGGGTTTTTATTAGTGGATGATGAGAAAAACAGAAGAGACATTTTCTCAGCTTGGGCTGCTCCTGGGAGTTATACTCATAGACTGTAGCATTCCCACTACGTTGGCAGTGCAATTCCTTTTTACTCTGAGTGTTTTATGTCCTCTGCTTACTGATAGCTTAGGGGAAGAATAATACCAGCTGACACTTATAGAGTTCTTTAAAATTTGAAAAGCAATTTACATACATTAACTCTTTGCAGTGATCAAGTGAGGTAATTTCTCCAGCCAATAGACTAAAATGCATGGTAGATTGCTTAGCCCAACTTCACTAGCATCATGCCATTCAAAGACTCTAGCTGGGGACTCTCTCATGTGCCTTTGCTCCACTCTTCCCCCTCCCCCACCGTGGTCTAAAGCTCATAGGATAATAAGCCTAGAAATAGCAGGGAGCCCAGAGGCATCTAGTCCCAACTGTTTCATTTTACAGACAAGGAAACTACAGTCCAGGGAAATCATTACTTGACCAGGCAACGTTGGGCAAGTTGTTTATTGAAACTCCACTGTATCCTTTATTGGAAGCCAGTCAATGATCATAAGCTGTAGAAAAACTCATGGTCCTGGTATTTCTGTTTTTGTGATTCAATTTACAAATGAATATGAAAACACTAAGGCCAATGTGACACAGAAAAAATGAGTCATTAAATATCACAGAAAAGAAATATAAACTAACAAGCAATAAATCCAACGATGTATGCAAATGGACAATAGAAAAATAATGAGAAGGAAATTGACTAAGATGTATATAAAAAGCAATACCTGCCATTTGAGGCAACAGAATGGGAACTTTGGATAGACCAAAGATAGATATATTCATTTCCTGAAAATTGTAGAAAATGTTCTTGGGTCCACAGATGAATTGCCAAGTCTTCTTTTCGTTAGCTCTCATCCTATGTCACCCATTAACATTTTATGTTGGTGGTAAAGGATTCTTGTTGTATATTGGTTCAATGGATGAAGGGATTCCTTGTTAATGTCTCCAAAGAGATAGATGAATGAGATGTCTGAGAAAATGTGATATGGTGGAGCACTTGCTGAGGAGTTTGGAGACCTGGGTTCTAATCCTGTCTCTGTTATTTTGAACATCTCCGTAAGTTAGGATAAACAACCTTATCTTTCTAGGTGTTAGTTTCCTCTTTTGTACAATAAAGACTGACCAAAATAATGTGAAATGTCACTTTGAATTATAAAATATAACGAACACTAACGTAAATAATCCTCTTAAATTATTATCAATGTTATTTTAAGAATAATTATCTTATTTTTAAGAGTTTGACTTTTTCAATCTACCTTAAATTCTTTTGGAAGAAGGTAGGGCACAAATACGAAACATTTTGTTTTTGGTTTTGTTCATCCTTTATCCTCAAAGAGAATCAATGACATCACAACGTTGGGGTGAGTTTACAATATATTTGGCCCTGGCTAAGCATTCCAATATGAACTCTGAAGGCTCTATCACATGTTGGGCACAAATAGTCTATATTGATATTTGAGATGGAGGTGTTTCTAAATTTCCACAGCTCACATTTTTTTTGAGCTTCTGCAATTCTGCTTTGAACACAATAGAGCACCTTCTTTGATGTTGCACTCCATGCTAGATGGTCCTGTTCTAGGATCTTCTCATGCTTGCATGAGATTTTCTTCCAGTTGCGAATGAATGAGATGGGAGCAAAGATGGTATGCACTCCATTTGTTCTCAGCTAGCTCAGAGTATATATAGGCATTCTACTTCTATTCTACTTCCATTCAAGCAAGAAGTTTGTAAATATTGTCTGTTATGCTTATATGCTTGGCTGTTGTTATTTTTGCTCAAGATAATTGTGAAGGTCTGTAATTGCATAGGGGTGGTCCATCACATAAATAATGCAAGGACATGGCATCTCAAAGAGATTTCTCCTGAGGGCATCATGACCCTGATAATCCAAGAGTTCCAGATCTGTTACAACTTGAAAGTGTCTTTTTACCACAAGAGTATTTCCTCATAATCCTGGGAAAATTAATTGTATTAGGTACCAACTTTTTGGAAATCTCTAACCCAGTAGTTTGGGTATAAGAATGAATGAATAAGCCCTTCCATGGGAAAAAGAGAGAAAAGAAAGGACAAGAGGGGCAGGCATCCATTATATATGATTTTTAAATTTTACTTTATGGTCTATGTGTGACTCATTGTGCCAGCATTACAATAACAAGTCTCAAATCGTTAGATTATCCTAAGCTAAACTGGGTCCTCAAAATTGTTTAACATAATATTTTTCCAATATGTAAAATTTCTCTAATTAAAATATCACCTGGACTCTATAATATGTTTAATGAATACAAAGTTATGATTGAAAATGAAAGTGCAAGCTTGAAACAAATTCAACCAATGCATTTAGACATACCTTTGTTTTATCTATAGAAAGAAACACCAATAAAGCATAAAATTATCAACCAGAAAGTTAGGGCAGTTTATTTGAGAAAACTCAAATAAGCACTCTGAAATCAAAACTCAAGAGAAGAATAAGTTTAAAGCAATTGAAATTTATTCGAGTCATAATATACACATTTAGAATTTCAAAATGAACCATAATAGATTTTCAAAGCGAGCTGACAATAATTATACCACATTAATGGAAAACATGTTGCACTACTTAGTTCTATGATAACAAAAGCTGAGAACAAATATGTATTATTTTATTTTCTTATTGTAAACTAAAGTGTTTTATCTTTGGAGTCTAAGAAATGGAAACAAGAGTAGAACCCAAAAAGTCCATTGGTCACATTGATACAAACTAAACCAACATTCTGTTGAAAGAAAATTGATGAACAAGATATCAGTCATATTGCTATGTTTATAGAAGCAGTCGGTTCTCTGATGCTAATTCAGGAACAGGTAATTGATGCCAGAAATTGCAGAAAGGTATTTTATCCCTGAGAAGGCTGAACTTGTACATCAAAGTTGTCTTTTATATCTATCCTTTATAAACTAGTATGATAAACATCATAATACAAATATAATCCCCCAAATATTATTGAATAGTCAAGAGATAAAACATACTGGATTTTGAACATCATTAAAGACAGAACAGTTGAGTACAGCTTTATAAAGGAAACATTGATTCATACACATTTAAGAAGTTTCTCAGTAGATATTGCCATGCCAAATACTCAGTAGCAGCAAAGACTTTCTCAAAATATAAATTCTAATGGACAAAATCAAAATTATGTAATATCAAAATGAGGTACATAATATCACCATCATCCTGTTTGTTATTGGAATTTTCTAGGAAATTCTTTCAGTCTATTTCTCAGATCACTTTTCCTATCAATGTGTATTTTATTTTATAAAAGCAGTTACTGAAACCACCTTTGTAATAGTCCAAAGAACATTTATTATAAAAGATTAATAGTAAGACCGTAGCTTTTTTAGGATGCTTTCTAATTGAAATTCATTAAAAAAGATGAGATCAAGATTAAAATCATAATGATAAATCATCATCATCATCATCTATGATGTGAACCATAGTTGATCAGACATGGATTAGATCTATGATTTCATTCCTGTTTCCTCCCAGAAGAACCTCCTTCTACCAATTCAGAATGGCAGCTTTTCTAAAACCTATATTCTTTGTCTGTTTCCTAGAACAACAAGAGATTAAGTGACTTATCCCAGGCCATACTAGTATGTGTCAGATGGGATATTGAACTACAGTCTTTCTAGGTCAAAAGTCAGCTGAGAATGGATGTGGGGGTAGTGGTAGAGGCAAGATGGCAGAGAGAAAGTTTTCTGAGTTCTCCCTAGCTTCCCTCAGGAAAAAAAAAAAACACCAACAACTCTAAATCAAGTCTCTAAATGGATTATGGAGTGACAGAACCTGTAAAAAGAGAGAGTGAAACATTTTCCCAGCTTAAGACAACTTAGAAGGAATTCAGTAAAGGTCTGTCTCACTTGGGTAAAAAGGGAGTAGAGCTCAGCATATAGAATGTCTGAGAACACTAGTGAGAGGCTCTTGGACACAACACAGATCAGCAACTGAGGACCCTCAGTCCTGGCTTAGCAGTCCAGTAGTACAGATGGTTAGCTTTGAGGCCTCCTAGCTCTGGAACAGAAGGCAAATTGCCAGATCTGGAATTAGGCAACAGCAGATGTGACTGGGTAAGGAAACCCCAGCACAGTTGGTAAGTAGCCAGAACCTGAGGGCCACTTGCAAAAAGTCAGTTACCAACGTCCTGCTCCTTGCAGAAGAACCTTGAGACAGGGATCCTTGTGCTCCAGGAGCAAAGCTCACCTTTAAAAAAATAAGCAAAAAACCCAAAATGAACCTTGAACATAGAAATCTATTATGGTAACAGGTAAGATCAAAACATAAACTCCAAAGAGAACAATAGTTTCAAAATACCTACATGTGAAGCCTTAAGGGGAGTATGAATTGGTCTCAAATCCTAAAAGTCTTCTTGGAAGAGTTCACAATGGATTTTAAAATCAAGTAGGAAAGGTAGAAGAAAAATTAGGAAAAGAAATGAGATATACATGAGAATTATAAAGAAAAAGTGTCAAGATTGGAAAAAGAAGCACAAAAATTAACTGAAGAACATAATTCTCTAAAAAGTAGAATTGGAGAAATGGAAAAAAATTGGGAAAAACAACTCTGTTAAAAGTAGAATTTTCCAAATAGAAAAGGAGGTAAAAACGCTAACTTAAAAAAGTCTAAAACATTAGAATTGGGCAAGTGGAAGCTGATAACTCTATGAGACATCAAGAGTCAGTCAAATGCAATAAAAGAATAAAAAAATAGAATAAAATGTAAAAATATCTTTAGTAAAGCAAATGACCTGGAAAATAGTTCTGGGAGAAATAATTTAAGAATTTTAGAACTACCTGAAAACCATCATCAGATCAAGAGCTTGGACAACATTTTTTCAAGAAATTCTTGAGAAAAACTGCTCTGATATCCAGAGAATAAAATAGTAATTGAAACAATTCACTCAGTCTTGGGGGACAGAGCCAAAATGGCAGACTAGAAAGACACACTTGCGCAGGGTTCCCCCCACAGCCTATAAAATACCGGTAGAGAGGGACTCTCAACAAATTTTGGAGCAGTAGAAGTGGAGAACAACAGAGTGGAGCAGATGTCCAGCCTACAGTGACCTGAAAGGCCCATGGAAATGTCTGTTGTGCCAGACGTGGGAGGCGAGCATGGAACCCAGCCCAGCCTTGGCCATAGTGCAACGAGACTCTGGCAGGACAACACCTTGAGGGTAGGATTTCCAGTCGCAGTAGTGGATCCTCAGATCCCTTGGCCCACGGGCACCAAAGGTCAGTGATAGGGTTCTATCAGGGGGCCAGGAAGGGAGAAGGGCCTTCCCATAGCTCCGCCAGCAGGCAATGGCCACAGAGCCAGCACAGCAGCCTGTAAGGAAGCTCCACGGTAGGAGCATAAAAACCCCTGGAGGCATTGAAGAGCTGAGTCTCACCTTAGCCCTGGGAGGAGGCCCTGGCTGAGCTGGTCTTTGTCTCAAACCGAATGGTGACCCTGCCCATTCAGCTTATCTGAAAATCAGCCCCAAGTGCTGACTTTGTGGAACTGGAGGCCAAGTGGCTGTGGAGAGGTATCTGCTAAGATTCTGGGCACGAAAATCCCTCTCTGTGTCCAGACCAGCACATACTTGATTATGCCACCTTAGAGGAACTGAGATCTCACAGATTCTCAGAGTATACCCGACTCTTGACAAAGGACCCAAAAGTCAAGTAACTGGTTGGGAAAAAATGCCCAAAAAAGGGAAAAAAAATAAGACCATAGAAAGTTACTTTCTTGGTGAGGATATACCTTCTCCCATTCTTTCAGATGAGGAAGAACAATGCTTACTATCAGGGAAAGACATAGAATTCAAGGCTTCCATATCCCAAACATCCAAAATAAATATTCAATGGGCTCAGGCTATGGAAGAGCTCAAAAAGGATTTTGAAACTCAAGTTAGACAGGTGGAGGAAAAACTGGGAAGAGAAATGAGAGAGATGCAAGAAAAGCATGAAAAACAGCTAAACACCTTGCTAAAGGAGACCCCAAAAAATGCTGAAGAAAATAACACCTTGAAAAATGGCTAACTCAATTGGCAAAAGAGGTTCAAAAAGCCAATGAGGAGAAGAATGCTTTAAAAAGCAGATTTAGCTAAATGGAGAAGGAGGTCCAAAAGCTCAATGAAGAAAATAATTCTTTCAAAATTAGAATGGAACATTTAGAGGCTAATGACTTTCTGAGAAACCAAGAAATCACAAAACAAAACCAAAAGAATGAAAAAATGGAAGATAATGTGAAATATCTCATTGGAAAAACAACTGACCTGAAAAAAGATCCAGGAGAGACAATTTAAAAATTATGGGACTACCTGAAAGCCATGAACAAAAAAAGAGCCTACACATCATCTTTCATGAAATTATCAAGGAAAACTGTCCTGATATTCTAGAACCAGAGGGCAAAGTAAATATTGAAAGAATCCACCAATAACCACTGGAAAGAGATCCAAAACAAGAAATTCTTTGGAACATTGTGGCCAAATTCCAGAGTTCCCTGGTCAAGGAAAAAATATTGCAAGCAGCTACAAGGAAACAGTTCAAGTATTGTGGAAATACAA
>JAQQSK010005158.1:0-73019 GCA_028658325.1 Potorous gilbertii
TTGGTAATTCAAATGTTAATATAAAATTTCGATGGTAATTGTTTTTAATTGGATTTGGAATTTGGAATATGCAATTTGAATTTGGATTTAGACATTGGAATTTCAAATTTTAATATGGAATTTGGATGGTAATTGTTTTTGGAGTGGGTACATGGAATTGGAATTGGATTTTCGATTTTTATTATGAAATTTAGGTGGTAAATGTGTTTTGAATTGAAATTCGGAATTATATTAGAAATTGAGAATTAGAATTTAGACTACGAATTGGAATTTGGAATTTTGAATAATAATATAGAATTTAGATAAAATGTGTGTTTTTTAATTGGAATTTGGAATTAGAATTTCTGAATTTTAATACAGAATTTAGACGGCAATTATGTTTTTAATTGGAATTCCAACTTGGGATTCTCAATTTGCTGTTTGAATTTGGAATTTTCTTAAGGCATTTCCATGGTAATTGTGTTTTGAATTGGAATTTGGAATTGGAATGTGGAATATATAATTATAATATCAATTTTGAATATAAATTGTTATTTGAACTGTGTTTTGAAAGTGGAATTTGGAGTTTGAATTTATCCTTCAAATTTGAAATTGGCTTTTGGAATTAGAATTTGATATTGGAATTTAGAATTTTAATAGTTAATTTGTAGTGTAATTTTGTTTTGCATTGAAATTTGGGATTGGAATTTCTAATTTGGAATTAGAATTTAGAATTAAAACTACAAATTTTCAGTTAAGAATTGAAATTTCGAATTTCGAATTTCAATATGAAATTTAGATGGCAATTGTGTTTTGAATTGGAAGTTGGAATTAGAATTTGCAATTGGAATTTGAAATTTAGAATTATGATATCAAATTTGGATAGACATTGTTTTGAAGTGAATTTTGGAAGTGGAATTTGGAGTTTGAATTTATCATTGGAATTTCAAATGGAAATTTATAATTAGAACTTGATATTGGAATTTCGAATTTCGACTATAAATATGGAATTTGGATTGTAATAGTGATTTGAATTGCAATATGGAGTTAAAATTTGAAATTTGAATTTAGAATTAGAAAATTGACATTAAAATTTGGAATTTAAATTTGGAATTGGGATTTGAAATTTGGAATGAGAATGTGGAATTTTAATAAGGAATTTGGATGGTGATAGTTTTGAATTGAATTTGGAATCGGTAGTTGGAATAGTAATTCTGAATTTGGAATTAGAATGTGGAATTTGGTATTGTAAGTTTGAGTAGGAACTTGGAATGGAATTTGCAATTTGAAATTTTGATGTAATGTGGGATGTGGATGGGAATTCTCTTCTGAATTGCATTTTGAAATTTGAATTTGTAATTGGACTTTGTAATTCAAATGTCAAATTTAAATTTGTAATTGGAATTTGGTATTGGAATTTAGAATTAGACTTTGAAATTTTTATTTTGAATTTGGATGTTAATTTGGAATGTGAATTTGGTATTTTTAATTTTAATATGGTATGTGCATGGTAATTTTGCTTTGAATTGGAATTTGGAATTGGATTTAGAATTTAGAATTGGAATTGGAATTTGAAATTGTAGTTAGGAGTGTCAAATTAAAATATGAAATGTGACTAGTAATTGTGTTTTCAATTGGATTTTGGAATTTGAATTTATAACTAGAATTGGAAATTTAGAATTGAAATTTGGAATTGGAATGTGGAATGGTAATTTGAAATTTGAATTTACAATTTGGAATTTAAAATCGATTTTAATATTTAGAATTTTAATATGGAATTTGGATGGTAATTGTGTCTAGAATTCACATTTGGAATTCAGAATTGGAATTTGGAATTTCAAAGTATAATCTGGAATTTGCCTGGTAATTGTGCTTTGAATTGGATTTTGGAAGTGGAACTTAGAGTTTGAATTTATCATTGGAATATGAAATTGGAATTTAGAATTATAAATTTTTATTGGAAGTTAGAATTTCGATTTTTAATATGGAGTTGAATTGTAATTGTGTTTTGAATTGAAATTTGGAAATAAATTTAAAATTAAAATTCGGAATTTGAATTTACATATACAATTTGAAATTTGGAATTGAAATTTGGAATATACAACTTGAATTTGAAATTACAATTTGAAATTTTCGTATGGAATTTAGATTGTACTTGTGTTTGAATTGGAATTTGGAATAGGAATTTGGAATTAGAATTTGGAATTTCAAATTTTAATATGTAATTTGGATGGTAATTTTAATTTGAAGTGGAATTTGAAATTGGATTTGGACTTTGGAATTACAAATTTTAATGTGGAATTTGGATTATGATTGTGTTTTCCAGTGAAATTTAAATTTGGAACTTGAATATGTGGATTTGAATATGGAATTGATATTTAGAATTGTAATTGGAAATTGGAAAAAATAGAAGATAATGTGCTATATCTCATTGATGGAAAAAACAAGTGACCTGGAAAATAGATCCAGGAGAGACAATTTAAAAATTATGGGACTACCTGAAAGGCTTGATCAAGGAAAGAGCCTAAACATCATCTTTTATGAAATTATGAAGGAAAACTGCCCCGATATTCTAGAACCATAGGGCAAAATAAACTTAGAAATAATCTACCAATAACCTCCTGAAAGATATCTGGAAAGGGAAACTACTAGGAATATTGTAGCCAAATTCCAGAGTTTCCAAGTCAAGGAGAAAGTATTGCAAGCACCTAGAAAGAAACGATTAGAGTATTGTGGAAATACAATTAGGATAACACAAGATCTAGCAGTTTCTACATTAAAGGATAGAAAGACTTGGAATATGATATGCCAGAAGTCAAAGGAATTAGGATTAAAACCAAGAATAATCTACCCAGCAAAACTGAGTATAATACTTCAGGGGAATAATGATTGTTCAATGAAATGAGGACTTCCAAGCATTCTTGATGAAAGCACCAGAGCTGAGTAGAAAATTTGACTTTCAAACATAAGAATCAAGAGAAACATGAAAAGGTAAACAGGAAAGAGAAATTATAAGGGATTTACTAATGTTGAACTGTTTACATTCGTACATAGAAAGATAATATCTGTAGCTCTTGAAACTTTTCTCAGTATTTGAGTAGTTGGAGGGATTATACTCACACACTTACATACAGAGAGCTCAGGTTTAGCTGAATCGGAAGGGATCATATCTAAAAAAATAAAATTAAGGATTGAGAGAGTACATATTGAAAGGAGAAAGGGAGAAATGGAATAGGGAAAATTATCTCTCATAAAAGAAACAAGAAAAAGCTTTTTCAATGGAGTGAAAAAGGGGGGAGGTGAGAGGGAAAAAGTGAAGCTTACTGTCATCACATTTGTCTTAAGGAAGGAGTAGCATGCTCCCTCAATTTGGTATGAAAATCTATCTCATACTACCGGAACGTAGGCAGGAAGGAGATAACAGGGTGGTGGGATGATGGAAGGGAGGTCAAATAGGATGAGAAATAAATTAGAAGTAAACGCTTTTGGGGAGGGATAGGATGAAAAGAGAGCATAGAATAAATGGGGGGCAGGATAGGATGGAGGGAAATATAGCTATTCTTTCACAGCATGACCATTATGGAAGCTGTTTTCAAAACTACACATGTATAACCTACATTGAATTGCTTACCTTCTCAGTGGTGATGGGTGGGGAGGGAGGAAGGAAGAGGTGTTGGAACTCAAAGTTTTAGGAACAAATGTTGAGAATTGTTTTTGCATACATCTAGGCAATAAGAAATACGGGTAATGGGGTATAGAAATTGATCTTGCCCTACAAGACAAGAGACAAAATGGGAATAAAGGAAAGGAGAGTTGTTAAAAGGGAGGGCTGACTGAAGGAAAGTGTAATCAGAATGCAAGGCGTTTTGGGGTGGAGGGAGGAGAGACATGGAGAGAAAATTGGGAACTGAAAATTTTGTGGAAATGAATGTTGGAAAATAAAAATAAATAAATGAACATCTAAAAATAATAAAAACTAAAAAGAAACAAAAAGAACTAGTATTTAGAATTGGAATTTGCAATTGAAATTGGAATTTCAAATTCAAATATGGAATATAGACTGTAATTTTGGTTTGGAATTTGCAATTGTAACTTGCCATTGGAATTTGGAATTCGGATTTGGGATTTGGAATTGCAATTTGGAGTTGCAATTTGGAAATGAAATAAGGAATGTGGATTGTAATTTTGTTGGAATTATTATTTGGAGTTGGAATTTGGAATTGTTATTTGAATTAACAATTAGGAATTGGAATTTGGAATTGGAGTAGGAATTTTTCATTTGTAACTGGAATAGGAATTTGGAACTGAAATAGGAATTTGAAATTGGAGTTGCAATTTCAACCTAGGGATTTGGAACTGGTATTTGTCTTTTGGATTACAAATTTGGAACATGGAATTGTAATTTGAAATTTGAAATTGAATTTGGAATCAAAATTTGATACTGGAAGTTGGAAGTGTTACTTTGAATTTGTATTTAGAATTGGAATGTTTATTTAGACCTGGAATAGAAATTTGGAACTTAAATAAGAATTTGGAATTGTTGTTGGAATGTAAAATTTGCAATTGGAATTTGGAATTTGAATTTGAATGCTTATTTGCAAGTGGAATAGAAATTTAGAACTGAGTTAGGATTTTGGAATTAGAGTTGAAATTTGGAATTGGATTTTAAATTTAAATTTAAATTTGGAATTGGAATTTGGAATTGCAATATGGAATTTGGATTGCAGTTGTGGTTGAAAATTGGAAATGAAACTGGAAATTATCATTTGGCATTCAAATATCAAAATGGAACTGTAATTTGGTATTTGAAATTGAATTTGGAATTGAAATTTCATATTGGAAGTTAGATTTTTCAGTTTAAATTTTGTGTTGATTTGCTTTTCATCATTTTCTTGCATTGCTCTCATTTCTCTTCCCAATTTTTCCTTCACCTCTCTTCCTTGATTTTCAAAATCCTTGTGAAGCTCTTCTGTGACCTGAGATGATGGCACATTTTTTTGGAAGTTTTTGATGCAGATTCCTTGACTTTTAGGTCTCTCTCTCTGATGGTATGCATTGTTCTTCCTCATCTGAAATGGTGGAAGAAAATACCAGTTCACTAAGAAAGTAACCTTCTGTAATCTTATTTTTCCCTTTTCTGGGCATTTTCCCAGCCTTGACTTCTGAGATTCCTCTCCACCCCCACCTAGATCCGCCCAGCTAGTGCTTGGGGTCTGAGCTTCAAATGCTGCTCCCCAGCCTCAGGGCTTTCAGCAGCGGGCCTGGCTTCTCTTCAATGGGAGCTTAAGCTCTGGTGCTCAGGTTGGGGCAGGGCCACCTCCCAGGCTCAGTTCCCTCAGGGGTATTATGTGGAGACCTTCCGTAATGGAGCTCCTGCCGAGCTCCTGCCTGCTTCAGGAGCCTCTGGCCACCAGCTGCCTCTGCTGCTGCCTCCCGAGGGGGCCCGAGTCATGGAGACACCCTGCTCCCCCCTCGGCCAGCCCAGAAGTGTCCCTCACCAACCTGTGGGCCTGTGGGTGGAGGGACCTTTGAGGCCACCAGAGATTCCTTCCCTGAATCTTGCTCAGATCTTCTCGCTCCTCTTGGTGATGTGCAGCCAGGGAAGGGTTGGGCTCCGCTCCCATCCGTCCAGAGAGTGACGGACTTTTGGGATCGGTTTTTCAGGGCTCTCTGGAATGGAAATCTCCTTCACTGTGTTGCTGTGCAGCTTCCACTGTTCCAGAATTTGTTGGGAGTTCTTTTTAGAGGAAATCCATGGGCTGTGGGTTCGGAGCTAGCATATGTGAATCTTTCTACTCCAACATCTTGGCTCCTCCCCCCCAGGTTCCTTTTAAAATGATAAATTCTACTTATGTAATATCTAGGTGAATCACATAAATCTAGTCAATATTCAGGGTAACTGTCATTAATAATTGTTTAACAAAGCATATTATTCACCCCTGAATGCCACGTAGTCCATGATTTTTATTCAGGAAAAATTTCTTGCCTCGTTTTGATAGCAATTTCTAACCTAGACTTTGAAATATTTTGTTTGTCATTTCTGAGTTATGGTTTCATGAAAAATTTTAACTATACAGTTATGGCAGCTGTGGCAGTTTCCAGACTTCTCAACCAACCAACATACACACACACGTGTGTGTGTGTACATATGTATGTATGTATGTACATATTCATATATAAATATGTGTATATGTAGTATGTATTATAATTTTGTGTATGTATATATACATGTGTGTATAAATACATGTATGAATGTTTGTATGCATGTTTATGTATATATACATAAATATGTGTTTGTGTAGATATATATATATATATATATATATATATTACTATCATTCTACTTTAACTTTCATGAAGTCTCCTCCAACTGTTTCTAACATAAAATATTTGTTATATCCAGACACCTAATTCTTTCACCACCTTAAATCAAAAAATGACCTAAACTAAATTCACCATTACCAGTCTTGATGCCTCAACCCTTTTTAAATGCATTTTCAGGCTTCTCCTGACCTGGCACTCTAGTCTTTATTATTAGCAATATGGAGGAATTAATGTAAAAGTTATAACTAAGAATTTTTGTAATTTGAGCTTATATAGAACTATAGACAACACCTTGTACATCCCACCTTATTATCTGACTGCCTTCTTTTAATATATGAAATTTCAATTACTTTAAATTCAGGTCCTGGCAAAATTCTTTTTACTCTTGCTTAACTATTACCCTGACGAAAATTGGGAGTGAAAATTTCATCTTTTATCTCTTCTGACCAGTTAGCAGTAGAATTATTCCATAAAAATGCAGTAATTAAATGCTATATGCTAGCCACAATAAAAACAGGGAGTTTCAAAAAATGTTTTTTCAAAAATTTGCCCTTTTATTTTATATGTCATACTTGATTAGGCTCCATAAGTAGTAAGTATGTGAGGTGGAATTTGAATCCATGTCTTCTTCACTCCTAGTTCACTGTTCTGATTTATTATGCTATGGTACCTTTACATACCATAAAAAGGTCCGGAAATAGGGATGAATATTTTAGGTTCATTTATTTGATGCTATGCTGTCAGCCAAGTTATCAAATTTTTGTATAAATAATTTTATCTCTAATTCACAACATACCATATCCAAATAATTTCACATTAGTCACTTGGTTAAAGAAAATGAATAATAATCGTTATTTGATTTTTGTTATGCAAATTTATTTTAAAAATTGTTACAGAATATCAGAACTGTATCAAACAAATATAGGTGAGTTTACCAGATCTTTTACTAGCACATTTTCTTCTTTGCTTGATTAATATTGCCAGTATCTGAAACTGCATATGTAAAATTCATTTTGGTTAGATTTGTCCATAAAATCTTTTAGTTCACTCGGAAAATTGAATTTAAAATCAGAAGAATTTAGATGAAATACTGACTCATACACTTTCTCTTTATGGGACCATGGGCAAATCATTTTATATTCCTGTTTTTCAGTTTCTTCTTCTATGAAGCAAAAAGGTTGGAATAGGTACAGTCACTTTCAGGTGTAATCCCTATTCAAAATCCTCTAAATCTTCACTTAAAATTTGAATTTATTTAAAACCCTCTATCTTTTGAGGTCAAAAGATATTTATATGTCTCCTAATAACTAATGTTAGGTTGTGAGGTTATTGAAAATGTTTTCTTGTAGGGTATTTCAATTCTAACATTTCATCTAATGATACTTCTTTTAATGCCACCAATATTGCTGTTTTGGCCATCAATATAGTCATAGTTTGCCTCATTTATTATTTAGTGTAGAAATAAAAGTTTGTAGATTTCTAAGTCCACAAAGAGATATTCAAAATATTACATAGACAATATCTGTCATTATTATAACTAGACACTATTTTACACCAAAATGTTTTAACCCCCACCCTGTTTCCTTTGTGACTGTTTAGGTAATGGAAAAGTGACTCTGGCTCATGATCCAATGAATTCTGTTCTCTCAGAGTCCGAAAGACAGCTCTTGATTGTGTTCTGGTGTATTTCTGAAATTCTATTACTGTATTACCTTCATAGCAGCCAAAACATACATTCGTGACCTCATTTTTTTCCTGCCCCCTTTTCCACTCAATCAAACATGCACACACATTTTACTTGAACAGAGAAAAGCTCTTAACTCTGTTGACTCTCTAGGGAGAGGTATCATGTGACATCTTTTTTGATGGAAGATAGTCTATATTTTGCATGTCCCCCCACTTTATTTTTTTTCCTAGCAGACTTAGTATTGACAAGAAAAGATTAATTTCCAACAAATCATTCAATTGTGGCACTATTTCTATAATACTGCATATTTTTCAGGGTTGGTGTTCTTAGTTTATGGATCAGTGGATCTTTAATTCTGAATTATTTTTTATAGAATTTGTTTTTCATAAGCTTGACCTGTCTCTTTGAATTAGAGTCAAGCAGCGTTTCTTGCTGCAAACATAAAAGAGTGAAATATATTAGGAATGCTTCTCCACCAGAGAGAAAGACTCCGAATTAGATTTGCCTTTACCTTGGTTCACCTTTACAATTCACTAATCTCACATTGCCTTACCTTTCTACTGCTTAAAATAATTAAATTTTGAAAGAGTGTTTGGAAATATCCTTTGTCCTAAGGCTTTTTCACTAATTGCTTATTTTCATTACTTCACTATGTTTGGAATTTTGCTATTCATGATTTCCTTACAAATTTTATTCCTTATCAACTTGTTTGCTATGACATGTGGCTTTGAGGTAAAAATAAAGATTAAAAATATCAGTTCTGTTCTGTTTGGGGGAGGACTGTATTTTTAATTTCTTTGAAAGAGATGTTTTCAAACAAGGGAAATCTCTCTACCCATTCAAATCATCACCACTCTTTCTATTTAGAAATCTGCCTAAAGCAAAGAGAACTTGGGACTTGGACATAGTTATATAACCACTAGATGTCAGAAGAAATACTTGAGCTTGAGGTTGAAGTGTTGTCTACCTTGAAGCCAGATCTCTGTTTATGACATGAAGGTAAACTCTATGAAGACCTTCCTTCCTTCCATTTCTCATTGTGGTTTTGACTTGGTCCTGTGTTTTAAAAAAAATTAGTGATGCTCTTGTTTAAGCAGGCTTTTCCAAATTGGAAAAGCTTTGCATGTGGATCTGATAAAAACTGTTTTAGACTGTATCTTTTATTTGAATCTTGCCTGTGGGGTCATAAATTTTTTAAACATAATCTCTTTCTCTCTCTCTCAGAGGCAGAGAAAGTCTGCTTGTCGTGTACATAGTCAGCCTACATGTCAAGAAGACCTGGATTCATGCACTGCCTTAGACACATTCGTACTGAAGGACCCTAGGCAAGTCATTTAATCTCACTGCCACAGGAAACCCTGTAAGAGAAAGTGTCGATCTTTCTTGACAGAGGGAATCTCTCATTGCAGACTTGCTACACTGATAAAAACACAGACCTGTCCAAAAGAAAATTTTAAAAAAATCAACTCTCAAAGAATTACTAAATTGTAAGCGACTGTGTCAGTGGAGGAACTAGTTGCAAAAAAAAGAAAAAGATAAAATCCTGACTCATTCTAGTTTCAGAGTAAATGTATATCAAGATATCCTCTACTTGAAAGCGTTCCTTTTGGGACATTATATTTTTATTATAGTGATAATGAAAACATCACTACAATTCTTCTTCTGGAATTATCTTCACCCAAGAAAATGAGATTTTATACTCACATTTTATTTATTGCCCGAAAACATATCCACATTCATTACCCACTTTTTTCTAAAGATATATATATATATATATATATATATATATATATATTACGTATATAATATATATATATATATATAATATATATATTTCTGAAATTGAAATATACTGTTAAAAGAGAAATAGCATCTAAAAAGGAGAATTTCAAAGGCATATGCTACATAGGCTCTGGTGAAAATTATGAATAAGCTAGTTCACCTTTTGACCACTAAAAAGTAGCGACATTTTCATGTATGCCTTCATTTTTCTTATTTTTTTATATTCAAATATGTATATTTGGTAATAATTATGAAGTTTATATTATTAAAAACATAAGAACAAGACCTACGTAGCTTTCTGGGGGGGGGGGAAGGCAAGAGTAATCTTAATCAAGTCACTTTTTCTCTCTGTGCTTCATTTTCCCAATCCGTAAAAATAGGAGGTTAGAATAATATATAGATGTGTAAACTCCCTGTACCAATTTAAGTCAGCAATTTTTCTGCTATTATGAATCCTTAGATTATTTTATAGAACACTGAGAAGTTAACTAAATTTCCTAGAATAACACAGCCAACATATGTTATTTGTGAGAATTGAACCTGTCATTCTGACCACAAAACCTCCACTAAACCATGCTATCTAACAAATAACTAAACAAACAAATAGATAAATGAACAAGCAAATGTATTTACAAAGGAATAAATGAATAGTTAAATAAAATAAATTAGTATATGACCATTCAAGAAGTGGTAAATTTGTTGGGGATAAAATTCAGATGTATAAGGTCTAGTATGTTTATAAAAACAGTCATTAATTTTGAGTTGCATTGTGTGTAATGAGTCAGATGGCCTAAAGTATTATTGACTATAAAGATTTTTAGAGACAGATAAAATTTGAGTAAAGATAACATCTGGAATAATCCTGAGTCTTTTCCATTGGAAATATTCTGGAACAAAATGGATTCTCCTTTGGCATGACTTAAAAATGTTCCTGTCTTAATGTTATGTCACTCTTATGTTACCATGCTTTGTATTCTATACTTACTAAAGGACATTGGATTCTCCAACTAAATGGACAGAGTCATTTTCCTAATATAGGGTCATTTGGTTCATCATACATGCAAAAGTGGTCATTTTAATGGGTATTTCCTAATAAATTTTCTTCATGAATAAACTAGCATAATTGTGTAATTTCATAAGTACCATATATCTCAAGACATTAGTTTTTAATATGTTCTAAAATGTTGAAATTTAGTTTCCCTTAAACTGATTTTCTTCACTAATTGAAATAGATTAATTGAAATGGGTAAGGTAAAAGGAGAGTTGAATCTGATGTCAGAAGAAGTGTGTTTGAATCTGAAGTCTTACATTTGTTACCGTAGTCATCTTGATCAAATAATTTTTTCTATCTGCGCCTCATTTTCCAAATCTATAAAAGGAAGATCTTAGAATAAACAACTCCTGAATCCCCTTTCAGTCCTAAATCTTCATTCTTATAATCAAAACATTACTTCTTTCAATCACTTTATAAGTATTTTATATAGTTAATTTTCTTGTACCCCATTTAATAACAATTTATAATCTGGAACTAGAAGCCACGTAGCCCGGGGAAGAAAAACTGTGTTGAAATAGTCAATATTTCAAATCCTACTTCTAACTCATTTGGTTGTGTTACTTGAGGCAACTTCCTAATATCATAAACAGAAAAATGTTAAATATTCATCAGTAAGAGGAGTTTCCTCATCAGGAAGGAAGACAGGGAGGTGGAACAATGGTAGTCAGTGAACCTGGGTTGAGAATCTAGCACTGATGTTGATGGTATGACTTTGAGTAAGGTACTGAAATAGAGTGAGTCGGAACAGATGACCTTCCTCTGAAGTTCCATCTATATCCATGATTCTCTAAGCTTCCTTCACTGATAAAATCATAAGTTTGGTAAAATATTGACACTTTAAATATGGTATTTATTATAATAATTAAAAGATAAATTTCATTGAGTCAACTTCTCTTTTGTTTGAAGATGGAGATACTGCACAATTAAATCTGAACTGAATATTTCCATGGGGCTCATTGTGCTTGGGCAACGTGATTTCTCCTCTTTAAGGAAATGTGGACCTGACCAAAAGCTAGGTAGAGCTTTTTTTTCTTTAGGTTGTCTTGGACACATTTTCTTGGACATTTTGTGTTGTTATGATGGCTTCTATGTAAATAACAACTATGTTTCTACAGAATATCCTAATGATCAGAAGAAAAGTGACGTTTGGAATTAACTGTCTACTGAGCAACAAAAAAGAGGTTCAATATCAATTGATATCGAATTCAATTCGAATTGAATTGAATTGAAATGAACTAATTGATTCAAATTCAGCTAATTCGTGTCAACTGTTGAACATTATTGTTGTTGAACTCTCTTGATCTTTTTTCAGGACAGAAGCACTAGTTAAATTAATGGTAAAAATACCATCTTCCCCATAACTACAAATGCAAAATGTACCAACAAACTAGCTAATAACCTACACAAGCACACTATGAATTATGTGAGGGTGAATAAACTAAAAGTGGAAGCTAAAATAGCCTGCCACCTATTTTTGATAGTCCTTGAGCTAAAATTATATATTTTTACTTTTTACACAAGATGTTATATTTTCAAATGTGAGAAAAAATTCTTAGCTCATAGAAAATAGAAAATCAGAAGTCAGGTGGGATTTGGCGGTCTGATTATGATTTCTCAAGCTCAAATTCAATGTCAAATATAAAACGTAGGGCAGGGCACATCAGATTTTCTTCTTTTTGATCAAGGGATATTATTGATTGTAAAATATTATGTAAGACTACGCACTCAATTATGTGTAAGTAAATACTCAGAGAACTAATGATTCCTTATAGTATGTATAACTTATTCCTACTTATGTTTCTCTACATATTCATGCAGATATAAACATTGGATGGAATAATTATCTTTCGTAAAGTAAATCTATTCATTTCACCTCTATATTTTACACATTTCCATTTTTCTCAAGAAATTTGGAAATTTATTTTGAAAAAAACACTGACAACATGAGGAAAATATGTTACTTGTTGATGTCACAATAAAATGAAATTACTAAAGATTCTGTTCTGTGTCAAAAATATTTGTCACTATTCTAAGTTCCGTTAAACCTATTAACACGAAACCAATTGTATTCTGATTTATTACTTGTTAATTATTTTGTTCACTTGCAGTATAGTACAACAGAAAGAATGCTGGATTTAGAGTCCTAGGTGAACTATTGAAATTCAGATTCTATCATTTCTCTCAGTATAAACTCTCAGTATAAATTTCTCTCAGTATAAACTACAAACATACACTTAAGCATTCTCATATATATTGGCACTAGACAGCTATGATGAAATATTTGTTGCACGCTCAACCTATGTAATGTAGAAACTGCAGGGAATATAATCATTCAGTATATGTCTATTCTGTTAATTGACCATTCTATCACTTAGCCAGTTCCAGATTGTTTTGAGGATTACTACTTTGTAATGCAGTTTGAGGCCATTCCCCTTTACATTTTTAAATTAATTAATTCCCTTGATATTATTACTATTTTATTCTTTCAGATGAATTTTTTTTCTTTTTTCTCGATCTGTAAAGTAACTTTTCATAGCTTGATTGGTGTGACACTGAATAAGTAAAATTAAATTCAGGTAGAATTGTAATATTAGTTTAGCTTTCCCATGAGCAATTAATATTTTTCTAATTGTTCATATCTGTCTTTATGTGAAAATTGTTTTGCAACTGTAATCTTATAGTTCCTGGGTTTGTCTTAATAGAAAATTCTCAAGTAATTTTTATTGTCTACCCTTATTTTGGACAGCTAGGTAACAATAGATGGAATGATGAGCCTGCAATCAGGAAATCCTGAGTTTAAATAAAGCCTCAGATGCTGTGTAAGCATGCACAAATCTCTGAACCCTGTTTGCCTCAGTTTCATCATATGAAAGAAGAGATAGACAAGGAAATGGCAAAGAACTGCAGTATCTTTGTCAAGAAAACTAAAAACTTGGTAATGAGGAGTTGGATACTACTGAAACAACTGAAAAGAAACAGCTTATTTTTTTTTATAGAATATCTATCTCTTGCTTCAGAACTTTGTTGGTAGTCTATAGAAATGCTCACGATTTATGTGGTTTTATTAAATATCCTGCAATTTTGCTAAAGTTTTCAATTATTTCAACCAGTTTTTAGGTGAATCTCTAGGGTTTTGCAAAGACTGATAGTTTTGTTTTCTCATTGTCTGTTCTTCATTTTCTAATTGCTTTGGCTACCATTTCTAGGACTATATATTGAATTACTGGGGTGATAATGGGTATCCTGGTTTCACACTCGATTTTTTGGGGAAGTGTTATCCCCATTATAGAAAATGATTGATTATCGTTTTAGATACATACTCATTATATTTTCAAGGTAACCTCCATTTATTTCTATGCTTTTCAGTCTTTTTAACAGTAATGGGGGTTTGTAGTGCCAATGCAATATTCGCTGTGCCTACCTCAGTCATGAATATTCCTGTGCAGTTTGAATCGAAAAATACCACAGACTCTCCACATGGAAGTCAGAACCAAAACAAATATTCAGATACCGGAAAACCAAATCCATCACAGCAACAAAAATCCCAGCAAAATAACAATGCAGAGAACAAAACCAGCCCCAAGCCTCCCCCAATGAGGCTTCCCACAAACCAGCTTCATTAAAAATTCACAAGCTGGCCCTCTTAAACAAAATCACAAAACTCTTTCACTCACACTAACCAGCTGCCTGCATACTTCCTAGCTCTGACTGCTCTCATAGCCAATTTCCTGTCAGCTCTACTCTAGCTCTACCTCTTCCTGTTCCACCCATTCAGCAAATTCTTCCCACCACAGGTCCCATGTGACTCAGACTCATGTAACTCAGGCTCCCTTATGACCCAGACAGGTTACATGAGCCTATTAATGAATATGATAGATTTTCCATTTAAATTACCATTACAGGGTTACATTTTGTCAAAAAAAATTTCTTCATCTATTGAGATCTTATTTTTTGTTGATAATGTTATTAAAAGGGTCAACTATGCTAATATTTTCCTAATATTGAGCCAGCTCTACATTTCTAATAAAAATCCCATCAGGCCATAGTATATGATATTTAAGATACATTGCTGTAATCACTTCGCTAATATTTTTATTAATATTCTTTAGGAAAATTGATCTCTGCTTTCACTCTTTCTGGTTTAGGTATTGACAATATATTTGGGTGTAAAAATAATTTGTTACGACTGCTTCTTTGCCTATTTTTACAAACAGTTTACATCTTATTGTAATTAATTGTACTTTCATCGTTTTATAGAATCTACTGCTGAACCAATCTTGCCCTGTTTTTTTTTCCTTAGGGTGTTCAATGATAAATTACTCAAATTCGTATTCTAAAATGGAGTTATTTTAAGTATTATATTTCCTCTTCTGTCAATCAGGGCAATTCATTTTACATTTAAATTTATTTATTTATATTTCATTTTTCAACATTTAATTCCATAATATTTTGAGTTGCAAATTGTCTCCCCATAATTCACTTCCCCACACCTAAACATAGCATACATGCTGATTACTCTCTCCACCAGTCTTTTTCCTTCCATTTTTATCATCTTCCCCTCTTATCCCCTTCCCCTTTACTTTCTTGCAGGGCAAGAAAAATTTATATACCACATTGCCCGTATATTTTATATCCCAGATGCACATAAAAATAACTTTTTTAACATTTGTTTTTAAAACTTTGAACTCCAAATTTTTTCCCTTCTATCCTTCCCAACCAGCCCCACTGAGAAGGCATTCAATTCAATATAAATTATAGATGAGTGGTTATGCAAAATACCTCCACAATAGTCATGTTATGAAAGACTATATTTTCCTCCATCCTATATCTTCCTTCAATTGTTCTATTTCTCCTTTGACCCTGTCCCTTTCCTAAAGTATTTGCTTATGACTACCCTCTCCCCAAATCTGCCCCCTTCAATCTCCCACCCTGTTATCCTCTTCCCCCGATTTTTCTGTAGAATAAAATACCCAATTGGGTTTGTATGTTATTCCCTCCTTAAGGTTCACTCATTCCTTCTCACCTCCCCCCTCTTCCTCTCCATTGTGAAACTTTTTTCTTGCCTCTTTTATGTGAGATAATTTACCCCATTCTATCTCTCCCTTTCTCCTTCTCCCAATGTATTCCTCTCCTGTCCGTTAATTGCATGTTTTAGATATCATCACTTCATATTCAACTCACCCTGTGCCATTTATCTATCTATCGATAGATCGATCTACCTAGCTAGCTAGCTAGCATCTATCTATTTCCTCCTGCTACCCTAATACTGAGAAAGTTCTCATGAGGTGCACATATCATCGGTCCATTTAGGAATATAAACAATTCAACTTTAATAAGTCTCTTATGATTTCTCTATCCTGTATAGTTTTTCATGCTTCCCTTGATTTTTGTATTTGAAAGTAAAATTTTCTATTCAACTTTGGTCTTTCCATCAAGAATGCTCAAAAGTCCTCTATTGCATTGAATTATTCTCCCAGAGAATGAAACTTAGATTTTCTGGATATATGATTCTTGGTTATAATCCAAACTCTTCTGACCTCTGGAATACCACATTCCAAGTCCCAAGATTCCTTAAGGTAAAAATGCTAAAGTTTGTGTTATCTGGATTGTATTTCCACAATACTTACATTGTTTCTTTCTGGCTGCCTGTCATATTTTCTCTGTGACCTAAGAATTCGATATTTTGACTATATTGTTCCTAGGATCTCTTTCAAGAGGTGATCCGTGGATTCTTTCATTTTCTATTTGACTCTCTGATTTTAGGATATCAGTGCAGATGATGCCTAGATTCTGTTTTTCCTTTGGTCATGGATTTCTGGAATATCAGCAATTTTAAATTCTTTCTGCTGCATCTATTTTCCAGGCTAATGGTTTTTCTAAGGACATATTTCATATTGTTTTCTTTTTTCATTATTTTGGTTCTGTTATATAATTTCTTGATTTTTCATTGTCATTAGATGCAATTTACTCCGTTCTGGGTTTTGAGGAATTATTGTTTTCAGTGATCTTTTGGACATCTTTTTCCATTTGGCCAATTCTGGTTTTTAAGACATTCTTCCCCTCATTGACTTTTTGGATTTCTTTTGCTATTTGGGTTACTCTATTTTTAAGGTATTATTATCTTTAATATTTTTGGAGTCTCCTTTAGTAAGTTGTTGACTCGTTTTTCATGATTTTGTTGCGTCATGCTCATTTCTCTGTTCAATTTTTCCTCTGCTCTTGATTTTCAAAATCCTTTTTGAACTGTTCCATGACCTATGATCAGTTCCTATTCCTCTTGGATACTTTTTATGTTGAAGTTTTGACTCTGTTGTCCTCCTCTGGTTGTATGTTCTGGTCATCCTTGTCACCAAAGTAAGATTCTATAGTCTGAGTTCTTTTATGATGTTTACTCATCTTTCCAATTAAACACTTGACTTTCACACTCTTTTCCAAGGCAAGACTCTGCTTCCATTGGAGGCAGGGTTATGACTGTATATTGTTCCAAGATTCAGGTGTTTTATATCAACTGCTGTATCCCCCATCATCTGTGGGCCCAGAGCTCCAGAATCAGGCTCTGTTGCCATTGCTGCTTCTGCCACTGCCATCAGCCACCACCACCCTGACACCCACAATGCTGGGCCTAGGGTCAGACGTGGCCAGACCACTTGATTTTCTTTCACCCAGGTCCCACAGAACTTTCCCACTGAATTTTTTTTCATGTTTTGAGGTTGAGAGGTCTAGAAACTGTCACAGCTGCCGATAATTCAGTACCTTGAGATCTGCTGCTGCAGGTCTAAGGTGGTATGACCCATGCCAGACGTCATTTCATCCCTTCCCTGGTACAAAAGACTTCCCCTGTCCATTTTCCATGCTGTATTGCACTGGGGATTTGTTTCACTGTCATTTTGTGTGTTGTGTAGCTGTAGAATTTGTTTGGAGTCATTTTTACAGGTATTTGGAGGGCTTTGGGGGAGAGTTCAGGTAAGTCTTTGCTTTTACTCTACCATCTTTGGTGGCCCCCCCCCCCAACAAAACAGGAAAAGTATTTTTTTTGGAAATATTTATCCACTCCATTTAGATAGATTTATTGGCAAAGAATTGGGTAAAATAAACTCTTAATTATTGTTTTAATTTCTTTTCTTTGGGAGAATCATACTTTTGATTTTTGATAATGATAATTTGATTTTCTCGTTTGCAAGATGTAGTTTCTTTCCCTATCGCTTTACTTGGACTGATTATTTGTATTACTTTCTCTGAGATAATTATTCCAATTTTTAAACATTGGTTGAACCATAAAAGATTCTGCTTCCCCCCTTACTTTTACTCTGTGTGTATATCAGTGCTCCAACTGTATTTCTTGTAAAGATATTCTAGGATTTTGCTTTTTAATCCATTCTCTTAACTGCTTCCATTTTATGATTGAGTTCACAGTTATAATTACTAATTTTACATTTCTCTCCTACCTATTTTCTTCCATTTCTCTTCCTTTTCCTTTTCTTTCCCCTCTTCTTCCTCCTCTTCTCCCTTCTTTCTTCCTCTCTTTCCTGTTCTTATTTTCCTTTACTTCCTCCTCCTTAACATCTTCCTTCCTTCTTCCCATCCCTCCCTCTACTCTTTCTCTCACTCTCCCACTCCTTATACTCCCTCCTCCCATCATTTCTCAAAAGTATTTTACCACTCCACTACCTCCTCCAACCAGCCATTGCCTTCCATTATACTCTGCCCTTCTTATCCCCACTGAGATAAGGTAGATTTTGATTTTAAATTGAGCTTTTATATTATTTCCACTTTGAAACAATTACAGTAAGTGTTATGGTCAATCACTGCCCACCACACCTAGATTTTGTTCTTGATTGTAAAAACGAGTTTCTACTTCTTTTATATAACATAATGTACCCCACTAATCTTCTCCCTCCACTTTCTCCCAATGCAATATTCTCTCTTAATATGTTTTTAATATCATGCCATCAAAATCACTTTACACCTATGACCTATATCTACATATACCCATTCTAAATGCCCTCATAATAGGAAAGATATTTGTAAATACAAGTGTCATCTTTATATATGTAGGAATGTAAAAGTTTAAATGTATTGAGTCATTTTAAGATTGTTCTTTCCCTTTATCTTTTATGTTTCTTTTGAGTTTTGTATTTGTAAATCAAACTTTCTCTTCAGTTGTGGTCTCTTTTTCCCTCCAAAATTCCACCTCTCATATGTATTTATTAATTTTGTAAAGTTAATTTACTTATTTTTTGTTTTCAACATTCCCTTCCATAAGTTTTAAATATTGTACCCCTCCTCCCCCGTGTGACACGCAATCTTCCATGGGTTCTATATATACATTCATATTAAACATATTTGCACAGTAATCATTTTGTGAAGAAGAATTAGAATGAAAGGGAGGAACTACGAGAAAGAAAAACAAAAGAAAATAAAAATAAAATAGTCCTCTTTGCTCTGCATTCGTACTCCATAATTCTTTCTTTGGGTGTGCATGGCATTTTTCCATTATGAGACCTTTTGAAGTGTTTTAGTACTTTGCATTGTTGAGAAGGGTTAAATCTATCAAAGTCAGTTTTTGGACACTGACTGCTACTGTTTAAAATATTCTTCTTGTTCAGCTCACTTCACTTAGCATCAGTTCATATAAGGCTTTCCAGGTTTTTCTGAAGTCTGTCTGTTGATCATTTCTTACATCACAATTGTATTCTATCACATTTATGCACCACAACTTGTTCAGCCAATCCGCAATGGAGAGACATCCCTCAATTTCTAGTTCTTTACCACCACAAAGAGAGCTACTATAAATATTTTTGTACATGTCAGTCCTTTTCCATTTTTATGATTCCTTTGGAGTACAGCCCTAGAAGTGGTATTACCTGGTCAAAGGGTATGCCCATTTTTATACACCTTTGGAATTTTTATACACCAAATTTCTCTCTAGAATGGTTGGATCAGCTTCCAACTCCTCTGTCAATGAATTAGTGTTCCAACTTTCCCAAATCTTCTCATTTTCCTGTTTTGACATATGGGCTAATCTAATAGGTGTTACGAGGCACCTCAGAGTTATTTTGATGTGCTTCTTTCTAATCAACAGTTATTTAGAGCTATTTTCATGTAACTGTAGATAGCTTAATTTTTTTTCTCTAGGAACTACTTGTTCAAATCCTTTGACCATTTACTGATTGTGAAATGACTTGGATACTTGTAAATTTGAATCAGTTCTTATTCTGGAAATGAGACCTTTATGAGAGGCACTAGTTGTATAAGTTCTTTCCCAGTTTTCTGCTTCCATCCTAATCTTGGTTACAATAACTTTGTTTGTTCAAAAACTTTTCAATTTACTGTAATCTAAATTATCCATGTTGCATTTCATGACGTTCTTTATGTCTTATTTGGTCATAAATTCCTCCATTCTCCATAAATCTGACAAACTATTCCTTACTCCCCTAATTTATTTATAGTATCAGCCTTTATATCCATATTGTGTACCCATTTGGGACAAAATAATTCCTAATTATTGTTTTAATTTACTCTTCATTGGTGGTGAATTCACCCTTTTCATTTTTTATACTGGTAACGTGGGTTTCTTCTGTATTTTTTAATCAATTAAACAAAGCTTTTTTTCCGTGAAATCAGCTCTAAGTTTTATGAGTTCGTTAGTTTCATTAATTTCAATTTCATTTATCTTAACTTTTCAATATTTCTAATTTGATATTTAATTGAGGATTTTTTCTTTTCCTGTATTTCCTATATTCTTTTCCTATATTTTTCAGGTGCATGCACAATTCACTAATCTCTTTTTTCTCTATTTTATTCATGTAAGCATTCAGATTCCCTTAAGAACCACATTCACTGCCTCCCATAAAGGCTGTTTCATTATTGTCATCCTATGGAATGAAGTTATTGATTGTTTCTAAATTTGTGGTTTGACTCATTCTTTGGAATTAGATTATATTGTTTCCAATTGATTTCTAGTCTATCTTTCCATGGATCTTTTTACAGACAATTTTTATTACATCATGATCTGAAGAGTATGCATTTAATATTTCTACCTTTCTGCACCATATTGTGAGGTTATTCTACCCTGTTATTTGTGAAATTTTTGAATATGTGCCATGGGAAAAAGTTACATTCCTTTCTATTCCCATTTTATAGGCTCCAGAGACCTATCATATCTAACTTTTCTAAAATTTTATTTACCTCCTTACCTTTTTTCTTGTTTATTTTGAGGTTGCATTTATAAAATTCAGAAAGGGGAGAGTTGAGGTCACTTACTAGTATAGTTTTGCTGTATATTTACTCCTGTAACTTCCTGTAATAGTAACTTAAGTGGAAAGATCTTTCTTATTCATTAATATGCCCATTTGATCTGCTTAAATCACCCAGAAGACTGAGGCCCATGTGGGAAAGGAGCTTGTTGAACAGGGAGAGCAGGAAGGGTAGAGTGGAACTAGGAGAAAGTGAGTGAGCAGGGTTGGGTCAGAGGGAAAAAAGAACATAGGCTCAGGCTTGTGACAGTTTATAGCGAGAAGACCCTGACTGAGAAGGGGAAGGAATGGGAATAGCTTTGCCTCCTACCGTGATCATGTTTATTAACTTTTTGGCTACCATGACAGATTTTGCTTTCTGGTTCTGGGATTCGACTTTTTGGTGTTTAAATAAATATTTTTCTTCTGCCTTCTATATGGAGAGTCTTTTATATATGGTGATTGAGAACTATGCTGGCATATTCATAGTTACCACCAGTGCTGTGGATATTGCCTTGGCAATACACTCCCTTAACCTCTCCAAGATTTTGGATGCTATACCACTTGGTGCATACATGTTTAGCAGTGATATTACTTCATTGTCTATGGTGCACTTTAGCAGGTTATAGTTTCTTTCCTTATAACTTTTGATTACATATATGTTTGCTTTTGCCTTTGCTGAGAGTAGGATTTCTACCCCTGCTTTTTTTCTTCATCTTAGGCGTAATATATTCTCCTCCAACCTTTCACCTTCACTATCTCTTTATCCCCCTATTTCAAACGTGTTTCTGGTAAACGACATATTGTAGGATTATAGTTTTTAATCCATTCTGCTATCCACTTCCATTTTATGGGAGAGTTCATCCCATTCACAGTCACTATTACTCTCTGTGTCTTTCTCTGCATTCTTTCCCCCTCTCTTCTGTTTAGGGTTGTATTTCTACCTTCTTCCTTTCCCTCCTGAAAAGAATTTTGTGTTCAACCTCCACATCCCTCAATATTCCTTCTCTTTAATGAGCCCTCATCTCTTTTCTTTCCCCTTTCCCCTCCTACTGTCAGTAGGGCAAGTTAGGTTTTTATACCTGAATATTTTGTTTCCTGTTGGAACTAAATCCAATGACAGTAAAATTCAAGAAATGTTCATATCTCTTTCCTCTTTCCTTCTACCATAATAGGTTTTTGTGCTTCTTCATGTGATGTTGTTTATGCTTTTCTGACTTCTCCTTTCCTTTTCTCACATTACAAATCCTTTTTACCCCTTAATTAGTAGTTTTTTTATCATCATAATCAGTTAAGTAATACCCATACTCCATGGCTATATATATCCCCTTTAAATATCATAATAAAGATACAATTCTCAAGTTTTACAAGTATCCTATTCCCATGGAGGGATGTAAACTGACCTCATTGAATAACATGTTTTTTTTCCATTTTGTCTTTATCTGCCTCTCTTGAATTCTCTATTTGGAGATCAAATTTTCCATCGAGCTCTGGCCTTTTCATCAGGAATCTCTGGAAATCCCTTATTTCATTGAATGTCCATCACCTTGACTGAAATATTATGCTCAGTTTTTCTAGGTAGTTGATTATGGGTTGTAATCCAAGCTCCTTTGCCTTATGGAATATCATATTTTAAGATCTCTTATCTTTTAATGGGGAAGCTTCAAGGTCATATGTGATCCTGAATATAATTCCACGATATTTGAATTGCTTTTTCTGGGTGTTTGCAATATTTTCATCTTGACCTAATACTTTTGGAACCTGGTTACAATATTACCTGGCGTTTTCAATTTGTGATCTCTTTCAGGAGGTTCTTTCAATGACGTTTCAGAGCAATTTTCCTTCATTCTGTCCAGGTTCATTTTTTCATTATGGTATTCCAGTAGAACAATAATTCTTAAATTATCTGTCCTGGATCTATTTTCAGTTTTTTTCAATGACTGATTTTATATTTTAAAAATATTTTCTCCTTCTTTTGATTTTGTTTGATTCTTAGGGTAGGATTACACATACACACACATAGAAAAAGAGACAGAGAACACAGGGTGAGTTGAATAGGATGGGATCATATCCAAAGAAACGAAATTAATCAGTGAGAGAGGAATATATTGGGAGGAGAAATGGAATGGGACAAATTATTTCTCATAAAAGAGGAAAATAAGACTTTTCAGTGGAGGGAAAAAGGGGGGAAATGAGAGAGAAAATATGAAGCTTACTCTCATCACATTCGACTCAAGGAAGGAATAAAATGCACACTCATTTTGGTATGAAAACCTATCTTACAATACAGGAAAGTGGGAAAGAAGGGGATAAGCAGGGTGGATGATGGAAGGAAGGGCAATGGGAAGAGGGAGCAATTAGAAGTCGACACTCTTGGGGAGTGACAAAGTCAAAAGAGAGAATAGAAGAAATAGGGGTCAGGATAGAATGGAGGGAAATATAGTTAGTCTTACACAACACGACTGTCATGGAAGTCATCTGTAAAACTACACAGATATGGTCTACATTGAATTACTTGCCTTCCTAATTGGGATGGGTGGGGAGGGAGGAAGGTAGAGAAGTTGGAACTCAAAGTTTTAGGAACAAATGTTGATTATTGTTCCTGCATACAACTGGGAAATAAGAAATATAAGTAGCGGCATACAGAAATTTATCTTGCCCTATAGGACAAAAGAGAAGATGAAGATAAGGGAAGGGAGGGATGTTAGAAGGAAGGGCAGATTGGTGATAGGGACCATTAGAATGCTCTGCGTTTTGGCATGGGGGGAGGGAAGAAATAGCGAGAAAATTTGGAACTCAAAATTTTGTGGAAATGAGTGTTGAAAACTTAAATAAATTAATTAAAATAAAGCAAAAGACTAAAAGAGAGAATCGAGTTCAGGGAAGCTAATGACTATGAGATGAACCAAAAAGTTAGAAAACAAAATCAAAATTTGAGAAAATAGAAGATAATATGAAAGATCTCTTTAAAAAAACAACTGACCTGGAAAATAGATCCAGGAGAGACAATTTAAAAATTATGGGACTCCTTGGAAGCCATGATCAAAAAAGGAGCCTAGACAAGATTATCAAGAAATTATCAAGAAAAACTGCCCTGATATTCCAAAACCCGAGGGCAAAATAAACATTGAAAGAATCCACTGATCACCTCCTGAAACAGACCCAAAACGAGAAACTCCTAGGAATATTGTGGCCAAATTTCAGAGTTCCCAGGTCAAGGAGACAATATTGAAAGGAGGTAGAAAGAAACAATCCGAGTATTGTGGAAATGCAATCAGGATAACATAGGATCTGGCAGCTTCTACATTAAGGGATTGAAGGGCTTGGAATGGTATATTTCAGAAGATAAAAGAACTGGAATTAAAACCAAAAATCACCTACCCTGCAAAACTGAGTATAATACTTGAAGGGAATAAATGGTCATTCAATGATAGAGAGGACTTTCAAGCATTCATGATGAAAAGACCAGAACTGTATGGAAAATTTGACTTTCAAACACAAGAATCAAGAGAAGCATGAAAAGATAAACAGGGAAGAGAAATCATAAAAGACTTTCTAAAGCTGAACTGTTCATATTCCTACATGGAAAGATACTATTTGTAACTCTCGAGACTTTTCTTTGTATTTGGATAGGTAGAGGGATTACACACACACACACACACACACACACACACACATAGGTACACACATGTATGTATAGACAGAGAGTACAGTTTGACTTGAATCAGAAGAGATGATATCCATAAAAAAATAAAATAAAATAAAATAAGGGGTGAGGGAGGAAAATACTGGAAGGAGAAAGGGAGAAATGGAGTGGAGCAGACTATAATTCTTAAAATAGATAAAAAAAACTTGTTCAATGGAGGAGAAAAGGGAGAAAGTTAGAGGGGAAAGGGAAGTTTACCATCTTCACATGTGACTTAAGGAGGGAATAACATGCTCACTAAATTTTGTATGAAAATATATCTTACACTATTGGAAAGTAGGGGAGGAGGAGACAAGTGGGGTTAAGAGGATGATAGAAGGGAGGGAAAATTGGAGAAGGGAGTAACTAGAAGTAAACACTTTTGGTAAGGGGTAGGGTCAAATGAGAGAATTAAAAAAAGGAGAGGGGACGGGGTAGAATAGAGGGCAATATAGTTAGTATTACACAATATGATTATTACGTAAGTCTTTTGCAAAATAACACATGTATAGCCTGTACTGAATTGCTTGCCTACTCAGCAGGGATGGGTAGGGAGCGAGGGAGGGAGAGAAGTTGGAATTCGAAGGATTAGAAATGAATGCTGAGAATTATTATTGCATATAACTGAGAAATAAGAAACACAAGTAATGGGGTAGAGGAATTTATCTTGCCCTGCAAGAAAAG
Source organism: Potorous gilbertii (assembly GCA_028658325.1). Classification (NCBI taxonomy): domain Eukaryota; kingdom Metazoa; phylum Chordata; class Mammalia; order Diprotodontia; family Potoroidae; genus Potorous; species Potorous gilbertii. The sequence goes on from JAQQSK010005158.1 coordinate 25,431, forward strand.
AGAGAAGATGGGAATAAGGGAAGGGTGGAGTATGATAAAAGGGAAAGTACATTGAGGGAAAGGGTAATCTGAGTGCAAGGTATTATGGGGTGGCGGGAGGGGAGAGATGGGGAGAATTGAAACTCAAAATTTTGTGGAAATGAATGTTGAAATTAAAAATAAATACAATAAAAAAGAAAAAAGTTCTAAATCACTCATAATTCAAGAAATACTATGGTCCCAACCTATGAGATTGGCAAAGATGACAAAAGAGGAAAAGCACAAATACTGGAAAGGTGATGGAAAAACTGATACACTAAGCGCATTGGAATTTGTCCAACCATTTTGGAAAGCAATTTGGAATTGTGCCCTAAAAGTTACCAAAACTGTGCATAATCTTTAACCCAGCAACAATATTACTAGGTCTAGACCCCAAAAAAATAAAAAAGAGGAAAAGAATATAAATGTAAAAAAAATGCCGCAAAGAAAAATATAATTTTTTCTTAGGCCCAAAACGAATTCCCCAAAAAATTTTAAAAAGTTTTGAAAAGCTAAGTGGAGGTGTAAAAGAAAAAATGGGGGAAAAACAAAAGTAATGCAAGAGAATCATGGGTAAGAAACAATAGCATGGCAAGAGATAAATTTACTGATGAAAACAACTCCCTTAAAATTAGAATTGATGAAATGGAAAAGGAAGTACAAAAGGTCACTTAAGAACATAATTTCTTTTTAAAAATAATTTTTAGTTTTCAACATTCACTTCCACAAGATTTTAAGGTTCACATTATCTCTCCATCTCTCCTCCATCCACTCCAAGACACAATGCATTCTGATTATCTCTACTCCTATTCTGCTATTCCATCTATGACACTCCTCTACTTTCTTATTGATTGAGATAGATTTCTATACCCCATTGACTGTATGTCTTATTTCCTAGTTGCATGAAAAAAACAATTTTTTGCATTCATTTTTAAAAGTTTGAATTCCAACAGCTCTCCCCTCCTCCATCCCCACTTATCCCCACTGAGAAAGCAAGCAATTCAATATAGGATGTAGATGGTTACTAATGCAAAACGCTTCCATAAAAATCATGGTGTGAAAGACTATATATATTTCTTTCCATCCTATTATGCACCCCATTAATTCTATTCTTTCTTTTGTCACTGTTGCTCCATAAAAGTATTTACTTCTTATTACCCCCTCCTCCCATTTACCCTTCCATTTATCATGTACTCTCCCTTTTCACCTTCCTCTCTAGATTTTCATACCAAATTAAGTGTGCATGGTATTTCCTCCTTAAGCAAAATCTGATGAGAGTAACATTCACTCTTTCTCTCTTACATCCCTCTCTTCTCTTTCATTGAAAAAACCTTTCCTTGCCTCTTGTGTGTGAGAGAATTTACCTCATTCTATTTCTCCCTTACTCCTTCTCTGAATATATACCTTTCTCTCCCCTTAATTTTAAATTTTAGATATGATCCATTCATACTCAACTTACCCTGTGCTCTCTGCCCTCTTTCTTTATGTATACATTTCCTCCAACTACCCTAATACTGAGAAAAGTATCGAGAGTTACAAATATGATCCTTCTATATAGGAAAGTAAACAGTTCAACTTTAGTAAGTCCCTGATGATTTTTCTTTCCTGTTTACCCTTTCATGATTCTCTTGATTCTTGTGTTTTAAGTCAAATTTTCTATTTAGCTCTGGTCTTTTCATGAAGAATGCTTGAAATCCTCTATTTTGTCGAATGGCAATTGTTCCTTTGAAGGATTATACTCAGTTTTGCTGCTACTGCTGCTGCCACCACGGACTCCTTCACTCCCTTCCTCACCCTGGGATTAGAGACAGAAAACTCTGCTCTTTTACACAGATCCCACAGTTTTTTTCACTGACCTTCCAATTTGTCCTTGGCATTTTATGGATCATGAAGTCTGGAAACAAACACAGTTTCAAGAGATTCAGTCCTCCAGAAGCCTGCTCAGGTGCTCTCTGTGCTGGTGAGGCCCACACTGGACTGTACTCTCCTCCCAGCCATGCGTGATAGATGCTTCCTGTGGATCTTACTGTCTTGGGTTGGATATTGGCTTCATTCTATCATTCTGTTGGTTCTACAGCTCTAGAATTTGTTTAGAGTTATTTTTTACTGGTATTTGTCTGGGTTTTGGGGGAGAGCTCTAGAAAGTGCCTACTTTTACTCCGCCATCTTGGCTCCACCCTGAGAAAATAATTTCTTAAAAATTAGAATTGAAGTGGGTGAAGCCAAAATGCCAGAATAAAAACAGATAATTCTTTGAACTTTCCCCCAAACCTCTCAAAATACCCACAAAAACTACCTTAAAAATTCTATAGCAACAGAATCTATAAAATGGCAGAGTGAAACAAATTTCCAGCCCAAGACAATCTGCACTGTCGATAGGAAACATCTATTGAACCATGCTGGAAGAGAAACATAGTCCATCATGGGTCACACTTGCATAGATGGGCCTGTAGATGTTCTTAGAGGACTGAATCACTGGCAGCTGCAGTAGTTTCCAGACTTTTCAACCTACAAATGCCAAAGAAAACTTCCAAGGTCAATAGGAAAGTTCCTTCACCTTGGTGAGACAAGTGCTTGGTCCAACCCTGGCCTCAATAGAGGGCAGCAGTAGTCACGGTCACAGCAGCTGCTGTTTTTGGAACTCTCAACCTACAATTGGTGGTATCAAGTGGCCAATCAGAGAGCGTTTGCAGATATCTCTTTTCTGGTTCTGATACAGGATTTTCTTGCTTTGCCTATGCTTGGATATAAGTCTCAGTCCTGGGTGGTGGTCCTGAGACAAGTAGGAGCAGTGTTGTGGTGGAGCTTGTGGCAACAGTGGAGAGGGAATCCTCTTCACAATTCCAAGATAGAAACAAGTGCTTGTGGTTTTTAAAAGACTGGGGCACAGGGCAGGAGCAGAGTAAGTACCTCTCCTTTCATCGTACCACTTTGGAAAAACTGAAACTTTACAGATTTTTAGAAATATCTCTGAAAACAGCTGCACAAAAACCCTGCAGATAGGGGCAATACACCCTCCACTTAAGAAAGAGATCAAAAGCCAAGTAATATAGTGGGAATACAAATAGAAAGAGGAATTGAAAGAATCCATCAATAACCTTCTGAAAGAGATACCAAATGGAAAACTTCCAGCAATATTGTAGCCAAATTCCAGAATTCCTAGGTCAAGACAAAAATATTGCAAGGACCCAAAAAGAAAAAAAGTAAGTACTATGGAAACAAAATGAGGATAACACAATATTTAGAGGCTTCTATGCTAAGGGATTTGAGGCACTGAAATATGATATTCCAGAGGACAAAGGAAATAGAATTAAAACCAAAAATCACCTACTAACAAAAATGAGTATCACACTGCAGGGGGGAAACTATGAAACTTCAGTGAAATAGAGCACTTCCAATCATTATTTTTGAAAAGACCAAAGCTGAATAGAAAACTGGACATTCCAGTATAAGAATCAAGAGAAGCATGAAAAGTTAAAAAGGAAAAGGAAATCAATAAGAACTTATTAAAGTTGAACTGTTTACATTCCTACATGGAAAGATGATATTCGTAGTGCATGACACATTTTTCAGTGTTAGGGTAGTTGGAAGAATAGAGAGATAGATACACACACTCATACATACATACATATGTGTGTATTTGCATACATGTATGTGTATGTACATACACACATATATGTATTGGTACACGTACACAGAGGGCACAGGTGAGCTGAATATGAAGGAATGATATCTAAAAAAACAAAACTAAGTGTTGAGAGGAAGCATACTGGGAGAAAGAGAAAGGGAGAAGTAGAATAAAATCAAGCATCTCACATAAAAGAGGCAAGAAAGGGCTTTTTGCTAGATGAGAGGCAATAAGTGAACTTTTTCTCATTGGATTTGGCTTAAGGAAGGATTAATATACGCACTCAATTAGGTTTGAAAATCCATCTTACACTACAGGAAATTAATGGTGAAGTGAATGAGAGAGGGGGAAATAATAAAAGGGATGACATATTGGGGGAAGACCCAATCAGAAGCAAACACTGTGGTAGAGGGACAGGTCAAAGGAGAAAATAGAATAATGGGAGGGCAGAACAGAACAGAGGGAATTACAGTTAGCCTTTCACAACATGACTGTTCAGGAAGTGTTTTTCATGACTGTAAATGTATAACTTATACCCAATTTTTTGCCCCCTCTATGAGGATGGGTATGGAAGGAGGAAGGGAGATAATGGGGAATTCAAAGTTTTAAAAATGAATGTTAAAAACTTTACATGCATCTGAAAAAATAAAATATATCAGCAATAGGGCATAGGAATCCATCTTGCCCTACAGGAAAATGGAAAAGATTGTTATAAGAGAATGGAGGGGGTGATAGAAAGGAAGGCATATTTGAGAAAAAGGTAATCCTAATGCATGCTGTCTTTGGGTGGAAAGATGGGAGAGATGAAGATAAATATGGAATTCAAAATCTTATAGAAGTGAATGTTGAAAATTTAAAATAAATTAATAATAATTTTAAAAATTAGAATTGAACAAATGAAAACTAATTATTCTATGAAATATGAAGATATGATAAGGTAAAATAAAACAAAAATCGATGAAAAATGTGAAATTTCTCTTGGTCAAACACCTGACCTAGAAATACATTCAGGAGAGATGAAATAAAAATTATTGTAGGGCAGCAGATGGCAGAGACAAGCCATGAAACTATTTCCTGAAAACACCTCAATTTTCCTCAATAATGTCATTAAATCAAGCCTCTAAATTGATTCTGGAGAAAAAACCCACATAAAATTGTGGTGAAACAGTGTTCAAGTTTTCTGATATGTAGACATATTTTAGAATAGATCTATATCACTTGGTAAAAAGGTGAACATAGTCAGGAGCAGGCTCAGTCATGGCATAGAGCAGCAACTGAGATCATTTGGTCCTGGATCAGCAGGCTAGTTGATCAATAGGCCAAATGTGAGGCCTCCAGACCCAGTGCAGAAGACAATTTGCCAGCCTCAGAAACCAGGAAACAACAGGCCCGACTAGGCCAAGCCACCCCAGGACGATAAGGAAGCCATCAGCCCTGGAAGCCATAGTACACAAAGGCAGTAACCAGGGAACTGGCCCCCAGCATAGGAAACTTGGACAGTACCTTGTGTACCCCAAGAGGAGAACACAACTTTAACACCCATAAAATGGGGGAAGAGAGGGAGGAATTTTAACATTGTCTGTGGAAAGTTACTTTAGTGACAGGGAACATCAAAGTACAAACTCAGAAACCTACAACATTGTTAATATACCTACATGTGAAGCCTAAAATGGGAACATGAATTGGTTTGGAGCACAAAAGCCTCCTTGGAGGGCTTATAAAGGATTTTAAAAGTCAAATAAAAGAGATAGAAGAAAAATTAGGGAAAGAAATGAAAGGTATGCAAGAGAGAGTCAACAACTTGGGCAATGAAGAACAAAAGCTGGTTGCAGAAGATAATTCCTTAAAAAGTAAAATTGGTTAAATTGAAAAGTAGGTAAAAAAGCTAGCTGAATTATTTTGTAAAAAGTTAGAATTAGGCAATTAGAAGCTATTGACTCTATGACACATCAAGAAACAGTCAAACAAAATCAAAAGAATGAGAATAAAATAGAAGAAAATGTAAAATACCTCATTGGAAAAGCAATTGACCTGGTAAATAAATCCAGAAGAGAAAATTTAAGAGTTGTTGAATTCTTAATTATCCAAAAAAGAGTCTGGACAGCATCTTTCAAGAAATTTTCAAGGAAAATTGACTTGATATTCTAGAATCAGAGGGCAAGTTAGCCACTAAAAGCTTCCACTAATCTCCTCCTGAAAGAGATACCAAAATGTAAACTCGAGACAATATTGTAACCAAATTCCAGAATGATCAGGCCAAGGAGAAAATATTGCAAGCAGCCAAAAATAAAAAATTTAGGTATCATGGAGCCAAAGTCAGAATTACACAAGACTTAGCAACTTTTTCATTGAAGGATCAGATTGCTTGGAATGTTATATTCTGGGATTCAAAGGAGGTTGCATTACAATATATAGTCAACTACCCTGAGAATCTGAGCACAGTCATTAAGGAGAATAAAGAGATATTCAAAGAAATGGAGAACTTTCAATAATTCCTGATGACAAAACTAGAATGGAACGGAAAATTCAATCTCTAAATACAAGATTCAAGAGAAGCATGAAAATGTAAATAGGAAAAAAGAAAATCAAACTTGCTATTCTATAGGTTTAAACTTTTACATCCTTAAATGGAAAGGTGATACTTAAAATGTATGATAATTTTATCTCTAAAGGGTAATTACATGGTGTGTATACATAGAAAATAGGTGTGGGTGTAAACTGAATTTGATGTTATGATGCTAGAAAAAAATAAGGGATAAAAATATTGAACTGGGAGAACAGGAAAGGGGGAATCAGAATAAGGTAAATTCCATTGCATGCCAAGATAAAAAGGACCTATTTGAGTAGAGGGAAGGAAAGGATGGCTATGAGAATCGTTTGAACATTACTGTCATTGGATTTGACTCAAAAAGGGAATAAGATACACACTCAGGGAGGTATAGGAATTTATCTTACCCAAAAGGGAAGTAGGAAGAGAAAGGGGTAAAGAAGAAGAGAATGTTGGGTAGAAGGGAGGGCAGAGGAGAGGACATAAGCAGGAGGAAGGGGAAAGAAAATGGAGGACAAATTGAGAGAGGCAGTGTTCAGAAGTAAAACCCTGATGAGGAGAGACAGGGTGAAAGCGAGGGAGAGATAGGACAGAGAGAAAGACATAGATAGAAATCATTAGTACGAATGTAAATGAGATGAACTCTCCCATAAAATGAAAGCAGAAAAATAGAGTGGATCAAAAAAAAAAAAACCCAACAACAAGATCCTACAATATTTTGCTTGCAAGATAATTTAATGGCTAGATCAGAATACATTATGCTCCAGCTAAACTAAAATAGATAAGGATTAGCAATTCTGATCTCAAAATAAAAGCAAAAATAGTTATAATTAAAAGATATAAGGAAGGAAAGTGTCTTGCTAAAATGTAACATAGACAACGAATATCAGCATTAAATATATATATATATATATATATATATATATATATATATATATACGTATATATATATACACATAGATGTGTGTGTGTGTGCATATATGGACTGAGTGGTATAGCATATAGATTCTTGGAAGAGAAGTTAACTGAGTTATAGCAAGAAATAGAGAGCAAAAGTATACTAATGGAAGACCTCACCTTCCCTCTCTCAAAATTGGAAAAATCTAATCACAAAACAAACATGAAAGAAATTAAGGAGGTGAATACAATTTTAGAAAAGTTGGATTTTTTAGCCCTCTGAAAAAACTAAACAGAAATAGAAAGGAATATAACTTTTTCTCAAAGTTACATGACAATTACACATAAATGCACAATATATTTGGGCATAAAAACCTCACAATCCAATGCAGAAAGAGTAAATTCATCTTTTTCAGGTTGTGATGCAATAAAATTTACATGTAATAAAGGACCATGGAAAAATTAACAAAAATTATTGGAAAATAAATGATCTAGTCCTAAAGAATGAGTGGGTCACACAACAAATCATAGGAAAGAAAAGTTATTTCATCCAAGACAATAACAATAAAGAGACAACATGCCAAAATGTATGGGATCAAGCAAAAGTTGTTCTTAAGGGAAATTTTATATCTTTACATGCTTACATGAATAAAACAGAGAAAAGGAAGATCAACGAATTGCCATACAACTAAAAATAGCTAGAAAAAGAACAAATGTTAAATCCCAGGAAGGGAATGCTGGAAGCATTTTTAATAAGCTCAGAGGTGACATGAGGATGCTCATTATCACCATTGCCATTCAATATTGTGCTAGAAATGTTAGCATTGAAAATGAGAGAAGAAAAATGTAATTGAAGGAATTAGAATAGGCAATGGTGAAAGAAAGCTCTTTCTTTTTATAGATGACATGATGGTATACTCAGAAAATCCTGGAGAATCAATTTAAAAACTGTTTGAAATAATTAACAACTTTAACAAAGGTACAGAATATAAAAGAAATTTATACGAATAACTGTAATTTCTATATATTACCAACAAAGCCCATAAGCAAGAGCTAGAAAGAGAAATTTCCTTTAAAATAACTGTAGGCAAATAAAATATTTGGGAGTTGATACAGAGTCAAGATGATAGAGTGCAAGGAGGTATCAGCTTGAGGTCTCCCCCCAGAACCCTCAAAATACCTGTAAAAGTGACTCAAAACAAATTCTAGAGCAGCAGAGGCCAGAAAATGACAGAATTCAACAGAGTTACAGTCCAAGACAATATGGAAGGACAACAGTAATTGTCTATTGCACCAAGCCCAGAACAGAGAACAACCCAACATGGGCCACACCAGCACAGACAGCACTGGAGAGGGCCTCAGGGTGCAGAATCACTAGCAGCTGCTTCAATTTCCGGACTTCAACCCACAAAGGCCAAAGACAAAGCCTCAAAGGTCAGTGGGAAACCTCCCTCACCTGGGTGACAGAGGAGCACAGTTCAGCCCTAGGCCCAGCCACAGCCCCAGGGCATTGTCAGCCAGTGCCACAGTTGAGGCTGTTTCTGGAGCTCTCAACCTGGAGTTGTGGAGGAATCAAAGGGTGTAATGATATTTTAAATGGGAAGATCTTTCCCATTCATTGACAGGCTCATGTGACCTGCCTGGATCACATGGTAGTTTGAATCACATGGAGGCTCTGGTGGGAGGAGCTTACTAGACAGGTGGAAGACGAAGTGTGGAACAGGAAGAGGTGAATCTAGAGCAGAACTGAGAGCAAATTAGGCATGAGAGCAGCCAGAGCTAGGAAGGGTGTAGGCAAACAGGCACGTGACTAGCCTGAGTTAAAGAGTTTGTGATTTTATTCAAGGGACCCTGCTTGTGTTTTGTTTAAGGAAGCTGATTTGTGGGAAGCCTCACAGGAGGAAGATATGGGGATGATGTTCTCTGCATGGTTTTCTGCATAGATTCTTGTTATTATGATGGATTTGGCTATCTGGTGTTGGGATTTGGCATTCTGGTTTTTAATAAGTGTTTTGGTTCTGTCTTCCATGTGGAGAGTCTGTTGCATTTTGCAATTCAAAATTGCACCAGGATATTCATGGCCACTGTAGGTCCTGTGAATATTGCATTGGCCCTACAAGTGGCTGATCTTGGTCACAGCTCTGTGAGGTGTTCCTGGGGCAAGGAGTAGTGCTGGCATGGCAGAACTGGAGGTAGCTGTGGAGAGAGAAGCCTACTCGCAGTTCCAGGGCAGAAAAGAGTGCTTGCGTCTGCTCACAGACCAGAGCCCAGTCCAGGAGAAGAAAAAACATCTCTCCTTTGATCATACCACTTAGGAAGCACTGAGAATTGACAGGTCCATAGAGATATTTCTGAAAAGTTTCACAAGACAACAAAAATTGGGGACAGTACACCCTCCACTTAAAAAAGAGCTTTAAAATTCAAATAATTAGCTGGAAAAATAACAAAACAGGAGAAAAATAAGAATATAAAAGGTTACTTTCTTGGTGAAAAGATATTTTCTTATGTCCTTGGGGAAGAGGAAGATTCAAACTTGCAACCAGTGGAAGATAACAAGGTCAAAGCTCCTATGTTCAAGACCTTCAAGGAAAACATGAAATGGTCTCAGACCATGGATGAGCTCAAAAAGAATTTTGAAAATCAAGTAAGAGAAGTAGAGGAAAAAATGGAAAGAGAAATGAGAACGATGCTAAAAATATTATGAAAAATGAGTCAACAGCTTTCTAAAGGTGACTCAAAAATGCTGAAGGAACTATCACCTTTAAAAACAGATTGACTGATTAGTCATGTTGCATAGAAGAATTAAAATGAATTGGAGAAACCATGAGAAAAACCCAAACAAAACAAAACATAACACAAGAGAAAATTTTCTGCTTCATTCTGTGTTCCAATTCCATAGTTATTTCTCTGAATGTGGATGGCATTTTGCGGAATGTTTTATGCCCTTGCATTGCTGTGATAGGCTAAGCCTAGAAGAAAAATTCCTTGCATGCTGTGGTTGTAATCGTGTACTGTGCTCTCCTGCTTCTGCTCCTTTGGCTCAGCATCAGTTAACATCGGTCTTTTCAGGCCTCCCTGAAGTCTTCTTGTTCATTATTTCTTGCAGTACAATTGTATTCCATTACATTCATATACCACAACTTGCTCAGACATTCTTCAATTAATGGTCATCCCCTCCATTTGCAGTTCTTGGTCACCACAAAGAGAGCTTCTATAAATATTTTTCTACATGTGGGACCCTTTCCCATTTTTATTGTCTCTTTGCGATACATACCTAGAAGAGATATTGATGGATCAAAGGGTATGCAAATCTTTGCAGCCCTTTGGGCATAGTTCCAAATTGCTCTCTGGAATGGCTGGATTAACTCGCTGCACGACCAACAAGGAATTAGTGTTCCAACTCATTTTGTCCAAAATGTATCAACTTCCTGTTTTGTCATGTTAGCTGATTGAATAAATGTGATGTGGTACCTAAGCGTTGTTTTGATTTGCATTTCTCTAACCTAACCACTAGTGATTAAGAGCATTTTTTCATACAACTAAAGAGAGCTTTAATTTCTTCCTCTGAAAACTGTCTGTTTATATCCTTTGACCATTTATCAATTGGGGAATGAATTGTATTCTTGTAAATTTGACTCAATTCTCTCTATATTTCTGAAATGAGGCCTTTTCTGTTGTGTTTTCTTTGAGTTTATCTCATTGATTCTCCCATTAATTTTATCTCATTGATTCTCCCATTAATTTTATCTCATTGATTCTCCCATTTATTTTAATTCTTTTATGCAAAATGACTAATATGAAAATGGGATTAATAAGAAGATTGCATGCCATCTTGGAAAGTGAGGGGGAGAAAATCTAAGACTTATGGAAATGATTGTAGAAAACTGAAAACACATAAATTAATAATCAAAAATGAAATAAAAATAGACTCATCTAAAGGACAAAAGAGGTCCAAAAAGCCAAAAAAGGAAAAGAACGACTTAAAAAGCAGAATTGAAAAGGAGTTCCTAAAGCTTACCGAAGAAAATAATTCCTTAAAACAAAAAAAGATATATTTGTGAGTTTATTTGCCAAGACAAACCCAGGAAAAATATGAACACAATTAAATTATATCTCCATCACTGGAAAAGAATCATTTGCTCATGGATTGACAGATCTAATATAATAAAACTGACAATGTCACCTTAATTAATTTACTTCTGTAGTGTCATGCCAAACATACAACCAAAATTATTTTACAGAGCTATAAAAATAAGGAAATTCATCTGGGAAGTCAAAATATCAAGAATATGAAGTGAATTATTTTAAAAAATTCAAAGGCATGTGGCCTATGTTTTCTAGATGTAAAACTGTATTATAAAGCACTCCTAATGAAAGCAATTTGGTATAGGCTAAGAAACAGAATGGTATATCAGTGGAATATATTAGCCACAAATTGCCTTATCTTAATGGACAATAGCAATTACATATATAATAAATCCAATGATCCAAACTTTTGGAACAAAAGCTCATTATTTGACAAAAAATTTCTATGAAACTGAAATACAATATAATAGAAAATAGGTATAGACCAACATCTCACACTGTATACCAAGATAAGTTTTAAATGGGTACACGATTTATGCATAAAGAGTGATAACATAAGCAAATTAAGAGAGCATGAAGTAATATATCTACCAGATTAATGGATAAGAAAATAATTAAGGGCCAATGAGCATTGCAAAAGGCAAAATGGATCATTTTAATTATATACAATTAAAAGTTTCCACACAGACAAAACCAATGACACCAACACTTTAAGGAAAGCAGAAACGTGGGGAGAATTTTGCAACATGTACCTCTGATAAAGGCCTCATTTCTCAACTATGTAGAAAACTGAGTGAAATTTGTCAAAAGACAAGTCATTCCCCGGTTGATAAATGATCAAAAGATATAAACAGGCAGCTTTCAGACAAAGAAATCAAAACTATCTATGGGAACATGAGATAATGCTCTAAATCACTATTGATATGAGAAAAGTAAAATAAAACAGCTCTGAGATTCCACTTGACACTTATCAAAACGGCTAATATTATAAAAAAGGAACATGTTGGCTGTTGGAAGGGATGTGGGAAAACTACTAAACTAATCCATTTTGGAGGAACTGTGAACTCATCCAGCCATTCTGCAGAGCAATTTAGAACTTTTCCCAAAGGTCTGTAAAACTGGGCACACCGTTTGATGAAGCATATCCCAAAGACATCCCCAAGGAAAAATGAACTATTTGTTATAACAACTTTTTTTTTGTGGTGGATAACAATTGGAAATCCAAGGGCCGCCTGTTAATCAGGAAAATGTAAATGAGTCGGGAAATTTCAGAAAAACCTGGAAAGACTCACACGAACTCATGCATAGTGAAGAGAACAGAACCAAGGGAATGTTCTATTCAGCAATAGTAATATAACTAGATTAAGAACTGTGAATGACTTCACTATTCTCAACAATACAATCATCCAAGACAATGCCAAAGGACTCTGCCTCCAAAGAAATGCTATTAATTTAATACACAGTGAAAAGTGCTGTTTTTCACTTTCTTTCATTTTTTTCTTATTTGAGAATATCATTTTTCAGAGATTTTGATTTTAAATATTCATATACTAATTCAAAAACATAGATTTAACTTTTGTTAAACTATCACTACTGTAAGTGAGATGATATAGGTGATGAAATTTATGGATTAGAGACTGACAAAAAATGAATGACACAGAATGTGTGTTTTCAGTTAACAAATTTAAAGAGTTGTGGAACCAAATACACTGAAACTTCTAGTATGATACAAAATGGAAAAAGTTTCAGAACCAAGAGACAAAGTACCATCAAAAGTTGAAAGGAAAGTATATTTCATTTGAATTTTCAGTTGCATAGTGCCTCTCACTAGCACTTCCAAAAAGTAAGAAAACAGAGTTCAATGAGATATCCTTGCTTTATGCCTATATTTTTGAGACAGTTTATAATATTACAGTTGTTAGTTTGGAAGTTCGAAATATAGATAGAGAGATAAATGCACATTCATACATACATACATACATATATGTAATATACATATATGTATATTATATATGTATATATACACATTATATATAAAGCATACACACATACATATATACATCCATATGCACACATATTTATATATACATACACACAAATATATATATAAAGTTTTATAGTTGTTAGCATTGATGATCATTAAAATTTGGCAAAGAATTTTCATAACCTTTCATGCACGTATTAATATAATCACAGTGGTTTGTGATGTTGTTGTTTTTGGGTCTCTCTGTGTGGTTATTTAATATGTTTAATTTCATTAGCCAGATTCCTAGTATTAAATTATCTTAACTGGTTAGTATAAATCTAAGTCAAAGTGAAAAAAATTTGTTTTCTCTAAAATATTGAGATATTTTTATTGACTAGGTAATTTTGAATCATTTATTTAGCATATTCTCCTGTGGTGCCGTTTTTGTTGTTATTCTTATTGTCTTACCCTTCACTGATTTATGGATTAGGACTCTTTTGTATTGCATAAAAGCATAGTTGGATGTAATGTTTCTCAGCTTTTTGGAAAAGTTCTGTGTCTAGGCATTAATTTTTTTAATTTTAATAAAATTCTCCTGTAAATTCACCGGGACTAAAAGGCTCACCCTAATTTGGTAGACCCTAACAATAAGGTTAATTCCCTTTTCTGTAATTAATTTTCTGATTTTTTTGACAATCTATTAATTTCTGAATTTTATATTTCCATAACTAGTTTTCTGTTTATTTTGATTTTAGGGAGCATTTAAATGTGTATAGTTATAATTGGCTCCAATAATTATTTTTTATTTCACTGGTTTCTCACTTTTTACATATTTAACTGCATTTTCCTTTTCATGCTTTTGGCAGTATTGTTTAAAAGTTGTTAGTCTTTAATATCATTCAGATGTTAATCAGTTCTATATAACAAGATTTTTAAAAATTAATATATGCCTAATTTAATTCTTAAAACTTCTTCCATTGCAGTTATTTTACGTTAACTTAATTTTTGTACCTTTAAAAGTGCCTGTTAATTTATTTAATCTTTATATCTCTTTTGTTAATGTCTCTTTTATATCTCAACTATGTTAATATGTTTTGTTAATATGCATCTCTCATTCTCTCTCTCTCTCTCTCTCTCTCTCTCTCTGTCTCTTTCTCTCTCTTCCTCTCAAGTAAGGTTTATTTTTTACTGGGGAATATGCTCATCTTGATAATTTTCTTTTTTCATTTTTCGTGCTGTTAATTTTCTTTTCCCTTCATATTTTAAAAAAATCTACTTAGCTCAAGGCGTGTTTTTTTCCTTTATTAGATTTAAAAGGCAGATCTCAGTTTTGTTAATTCAATAATTATGGTGTTTCCAATTCCCCATTTCCACAACCCCTATTTCCCAATTTAAGGTTTTTTCATTTGGAGAAAGAAATAAAATAGATTGAAACATTCGCTCCTGTATGTGTGTGTGTGTGTGTGTGTGTGTGTGTGTGTGAGAGAGAGAGAGAGAGAGAGAGAGAGAGAGAGAGAGAGAGAGAGAGAGAGAGAGAGAGAGAGAGAGAGAGAGAGAGAGAGAGAGTTTTATTTATGTTTGCTACATGAGGAATATTAAAGGGCAGAAAAGCCTTATGCTTCAGCTAAATGAGAAGACAATCACAATAAAAGATGGAGAGGTGGCAGAGCTGTATAGCACCTTTTTTCCTTCCAAAGAAAATACTCTTCAGGGTGATAAAGAATAAACCAAATAATGAAAACTGGGTAACTTTCTAGCGATTCTATAAGAGAATTTACGAACTCTCAGTGAATGAGGTCAGGTTCCTACATTTGCTACAACAATGATCTACAGATATATCTGTATCTATATATCTACATATTTATGAAGACACACATATGTTTACGTCCATCTCTTTATCTCAGTTTGCACACCTTTGTCTGTGTGTTGTATGATGATTGAGCCAGTTGTAGGGTCACTCTGTTTGGTAGCATTACTTTTCTAGTTTTTCCTTTCCTCACCACATCTCTGAATGCGATAATTTGGACGTTTATAAAGTAGAACTATTTTTTTTTGAGGAATATACTTTGAGTTTTATTATCTCCATTTTACACATAAGAAAACTAAGGTTCAGTGAGATCATACGACTTTCCTAGATCCCACACCTAGTAAATATCATCTGGGTTTTCAACCCATTTCTTTTGATTTCAAGTCCAATTTAGTTCTCTTTCTATTACATTATAACGCCTCTTAGAATGAAAGAATCACAAACTCTTAAAAGATTGAATTGATCAGAGAAGTTATCTAGTTCAAGGTATTTTGTTCCTGCTCCTTTTGTAAGAGTGTTACTGGATAAAGGGTCATGTTGAACTTAATAAATTAAAGCATAGTTTCTAATGGCTTTCCAGAACGTTCATACAAATTCTTAACTGCATGGACAATATAGCAAAATCTGTTGGTTTCTGTCACCAATTCCCCACCCAGGTTTTTATAGGCAAGATCTTTGTCGTTGTTGTTTCTTCATTGTCTAGACTACTTCTTGACTTTTATTTCTATGCTAAAGTGGAGCTTTGCTTCTGGGGTGAAGCTTCTTTCTTGTGCAAGTTTTTCCCTTTTTAAATAGTATTTTACTTTTTCAACCACATTTAAATAAAATTTTAAATATTCACTTTTAATAAAAAAAAAGTTACAAAATTTCTTCTTCCCCTCTCTCCTCCCTCATATAGCAAACAATTTAATATAGCTCTCTCTCTCTCTCTCTCTCTCTCTCATTGAAAATCTGCCACAGTCTGTCTCCTACTGGATTCTGGCACCATAAAATATGTCAGATTCTCTTTTTGTTCTGTGAAATGTTGATTGTACTTTTTTTTTAGTTAAAAGAAGGTTTTATATAGATACGGCTTATTATTTTGTGGAAAGTTCCATTTATTCCTCTGTTCTCAGTGTTTTCAATAGGAATGGCTGTTGTATTTTGTGAAAAGATTTTTTTTTGCATCTATTGAGATAATCATGTGGTTTGTGTTAATTTTATTGTTGACATGATCTTTAATGCTAATAGTTTTCCTAATGTTGAACCAACCTTGCCTTCCTGGTATAAATATTACTTCATTATAATGTATTATTCTCATGATTAGTTGCTGTACTCTTTTTGCTAAAATCTTATTTTAAATTTTTGCATCTATATTCATTAGAGAGATTTGTCTATAATTTTCATTCTCCATTTTGGCTCTTCCTGGTTTAGATATCAAAACCATCTCTGTGTCATAAAAAGAATTTGGTTGAGGGTAGAGTCAAGAAGGTGGAGTGAGAGCAACTACTCATTTAAGCTCTTAAAGATACTCCTTCAGATACCACTAAGAAGAGTATCTGACCAAATTTTGGAGATGTAGAATTCAATAAGAGACAGACTGTGGCAGATTCGCAGACCAGGACAGATTGGAAGGTCCATGGGAAGGATCTGTTCCATGTGGGTGGAGGAGCATACAGCACACAACCTAGTAGGCCCCTGATGCAACAGGGCTGAGCAGGAAGGCTCCAGGGCAGTTTGAGACAACAGCTCTATGGCAGAATGGCAGCCCAGGGTGCGAGTTCAGTGGATCTGAGTGAGTGAGAGTCGCGATGCCCAGGTATCAGCAGCACCTGCTCCTAAGACTATCACCCTGCAGGCTAAATGTCTGTAAGTTACCTACTTGAACTTCTGGGAGGAAAATGGCAGAGTGACCAGCAAATGCTCTTTCCCCCTCCCCTTGTTGACATTGAAAGAACCACAAAATATTTCCCCAGAAAAAGCCTGGATCAGTAGAATCAGCAGAAGGGGCAAGCAGTCTCATAGCATGTGGGGCTAGGAAAATGGCTAAACAGTATTCCTCTTACTGTGGTAGAGGACCTGAGCAGTCCCAGACAGTCCCATTTCAGTAAATCAGGAAGAGATCTGGCACTGCAGGGGCGTAGAGCCTCACAACCACAAGCACCAGGATCCCAGGCATGCCTCAGCTTCCCAGGGGAAAGGGAAGACACTAGAGCAGCAAGGATAACCAATAACTGAGCTTGTATTTGCTCTAGCTCAGCTGAGGAGATCTCCCATGACCAAACCACCTCTCCCCTACACCTAAAAAGCTAGCTCCAGGGCTAATCCAGGGAAGCAAAAAAAGAAAGAATTCAGCTGGCCCCTGTTTTCTCACACCAACCAGCTCAGCACCAGGTTCTTTAGCTTCCAGTTGAAAGAAGTAAAGGCCACAATACACAAAGCGACACTATCATGAGTAAGAAGCAAAGGAGGAAGGAAAAAACGATAGAAACTTTCTATGGGGATAAGGATAAACATGAATATGAAAGAGGTCAGTATTGAGACTGTACTCCCATCTGAAACTTCAGAAGGGACTATGAACAAGTTGCATGCAAAAAGAGCACTCTTGGAAGAGCTGAAGAAGGAAATAGAAGAAAAACTGGTCAATGATATTAAAAGTATGAAAAAAGAATTCCTTGAAGAGAACAGCACTTTAAAAAAGAAAATTGAACAAATGCAAAAGGAAGCACAAAACTATCAAGGAAAATAATTTCTTAAAAGGAGTAATTGGACAGATAGAAAAGGAGGTGCAAAAATTAACTGAAGAAAGCAATTTGGTGAAAATTAGAATTGGACAAATAGAAGCTAATGACTCTATGAGATATCAAGAATCAGTCAAACAAAATCTAAAGAATGAAAAGATAGAAGACAATGTAAAACATCTAACTGGAAAAACAACTGACCTGGAAAATAGATCGAGGAGAGAAAATTCAAGAACCATTGGCTTACAAGAAAATCATGAAGAATAAAAAAATCTGGACAATATCTTCCGAGAAATCATCAAGGAAAATGGCCCAGAAGTATTAGATCAAGAGGGCAAAATAGTCATCGAAAGAATATACTATTCACTCCCCAAAAGTGCAAAACTACAAACATCAAGAAATATTGTTGTCAAATTCCAGAACTATCAAGTGAAGGAGAACATATTACAAGTGGCCAAAAAGCAACCATTCAAATATCGAGGAGCTACAGTCAGGATCACACAAGACCTTGCAGCTTCTACATTAAAAGATCAAAAGAATTGGAATATGATATTACATAAGGAAAAGGAGCTGGGCCTATAATCAAGGTTCAATTACCCAGCAAAGTTCAGCATGACATTTCCACCAAGAAGATGGACATTCAACGAAATAAGGGATTTCCAGACCTTCCTGATAAAAAGGGCAGAGCTCAATAGAAAATTCGATCTTCAAACTCAGGTCTCAAAAGAGGTATAAAAGGTAACAAGTGAACAAAAAACGTGTGACTCAACATGAGCAAACTGTTATCCTCTCTATAAGGGAAGGTAATACTTGTTAATCTTTAGAATTGTGTAGCTATTATGAAATGTAAAAGGGATATAAATAGAGAGAGTGGGAATAAAATATATGATGTGATGATAAAAACACGATTTAAATACCTGAAGGGATTGCAACAGGAGATGTGAAAAGGAGGAAGCAGAAAATGGTAAATTACATCACAAGAAGAAGCACAAAATTATATTACATTACAGTGAAAGAAGGAAGGGAGATGAACATTGTTTGAGATGTATTCTCATCTGATTTACTTCAAGGAGGGAACAACAAACTTCAGTATATAGATTTAACCAGATCTATAGGCAGTAGGAGGGGAAAGGGGAAAGAAAGGGCAGGTGAAGCTAAAAGAGAGGGAAGAAGTAGTAAAAGTAAAGGGGAGCAAAATGGAGGGGGGCTGAAAGGAGGAAAGGAGATGGTGGTCAAAAATTAAAACTCTATTGTGAAAGGGAAGGGAGAAGGGAGAACTAACAGCACAAATGGTGGAAAAGAGAGTGGAAGGAAAGACACAGATAGAAATCGTAACTCTGAACGTGAATGGGATGAACTCTTCCATAAAATGGAGAGGGATAGCACAATGGATTAAAAGCCATAATTGAACAATATGGTATTCACAAGAAAAACATTTGAAATGAGGGGATACACACAGGGTGAAGGTAAAATGTTGGAGCAGAATGTATTGTGCTTTAGCTGATGTAAGAAAAGCAGGAGTAGCAAACCTAATCTCAGACAAAACAAAAGCAGAAGTAGATCTAATCAAAAGAGATAGGGAAGGAAACCACATCCTGCTATAGGGCACCATAAACAATGAAGCAATATCATTACTAAACATATATGCACCAAGTGATATAGCAACCAAATTCATAAAGGAGAGTTCAAGGGAGTTATAGGGAGAAATAGGCAGCAAAACTATGCTACTGGGGGACTTCAACTTCCCTCTCTCTGAACTTGATAAATCTAACCTCAAAACAAACAAGAAAGAGGTTAAGGAGATAAATAAAACTCTGAATAAGGTAGATATGATAGATCTCTGGAGAAAATTGAATGGGGATAGAAAGAGATATACCCTCTTCTCAGTGGTGTATGGCACATATACAAAAATTGACATTGTCCTAAGGCATACAAGGGAGACATAGTCAATGCATCCTTTTCAGATCATGATGAAATAAAAATTATATGTTATAAAGGTCATGGAAAGACAAACCAAAAATTAATTTGAAAATAGTCTAATCCTAAAGATGTTGGGTTAAACAACAAATCATAGAAACAATCAATGACTTCATTCAAGAGAATGACAATAATGGGACAACCTACCAAATCTTATGGGATACTGCAAAAGCAGTTCTTAGGGGAAACTTTATATCTTTGAATACCTACATGAATAAAATAGAGCAAGAGGAGATCAAAGAATTAGGCACACAGCTGAAAAAACTAGAAAAAGAACAAATTAAAAATCCCCAAGTAAACACAAAATTAGCAATAATGAAAACCAAAGGAAAGATTAATGTAGAAAACTATTGAACTAATATTATACACAAGAGTTGGTTTTATGAAAAAAACCAATAAAATTGATAAACCTTTCATGAATTTGATCAGAAAAAAAGAAAGAAGAAAACCAAATTACCAATATCAGAAATGAAAAGGATGAACTCACCACCTATGAAGAGGAAATTGAAACAATAATTAGAAATTACTTGGCTCAACTTTATGCTTATAAATCCAGCAATCTAAATGAGGTAGATGATTGTTAGAAAATATAAATTGCCCAGATTAACAGATTAGGAAGTTGAATACTTTAGTTACCCCATCCAAGAAAAAAAAATTGAACAAACCATCAATGAACTCCCTAGGAAAATATTTCCAGGCCTGGATAGATTTATAAGTGAATTCTATCAAACATTTAAAGAACAATTAATTCCAATACTACAGAGACTATTGGGAAAATCTAGAAAGGAGTCCTCCCAAAATTTTTTTAAGATACAAATATGATTTGGTACCTAAACCCGGAAGGGCCAAACCAGAGAAAGAAAATTATAGAACAATTTCTCTAATGAATATAGATGCAAAAATTTTCAGTAAGATTTTTAACAAAAAGAATATAGAAACCTATGACAAGAATAATTCCTTATAATCAGGTAGGACTCATAGCAGGAATGCAGGGCTGGTTCAATGTTAGGAAAGGTATTGTCATTATTGATCATATCAAAAATGCAACTAACAGAAACCACATGATTGTCTCAATGGATGCAGAAAAAGCTTTTTACAAAATGCACTTATTCTTATTAAAAATACTGGAGAGCACAGGAATAAGTGGAATGTTCCATAAAATAATAATCAGTATTTCCCTAAAACCTTCAGCAAGCATTATATGCAATAGAAATAAGCTAGATGCATTTCCAATAAGTTCAGGGGTGAAACAAGGTGAAATATTTTCACCACTGTTATTCAATGTGGTTGCAGAAATTTTAGCTGTAGCAGTAAGAGAAGAAAAAGAAATTGAAGGAATAAGAATAGGCAAAGAAGAAACTAAGTTATCACTCTTTGCAGATGATATGATAATGTAATTATAGAATCCCAGAGAATCAAGTGCAAAACTATTTGAAATAATAAACAGCTTTGGGAAAGTTGCAAGTTACCCAATAAACCCACACAAATCTTCTGCATTTCTATATATTACTAAGAAAGCCCAAAAGCAAGATATAGAAGGAGAAATCCAATTTAAAACTGGGGTAGACAGTATAAAATATTTGGGAGTCTATCTGTCAAATCCAGGGACTATATGAACACAATTACAAAATACTTTTCACATAAATAAAGTCAGATCTAAGTAAGTGGATAAACATCAGTTGCTCGTGGGTATTCCGAGCCAATACAATAAAAATTACAATTTTACCTAAATCAATTTGCTTATTTAGTGCCATAACAATCAAACTATGAGATAATTATTTTCTAGAGCTGGAAAAAATAATATCAAAATTCACCTGGAAAAACAAAAGGTCCAGAATATCTAGGGAACTAATGAAAAGAAATTCTGGAGAAGTTGACTTACCTCTATCAGATATCTAATTGTATGGTAAAGTAGCAATCATCAAAATCCCTTGTGAGTGACTAAGAAACAGAAGGGTAGACCAGGGGAATAGGTTAGGTATTCAAACCACAACAGTAATGAATATAGCAGTCTACTCTTTTATAAACCCAAAGATCCCAACATCTGGAATAGAAACTCACTCTTTGACCAAATTGCTGGAAAAACTGGATAACAGTCTGGCAAAAGCTGGGGATAAACCAATGCCTGACACAGTACACAAGAATAAAGTCCAAATGCGTACATGATCTCTGTATAAAGACTGATATTATAAACAATTTAGGATAGCAAGAAATTTGTCAGATTTATGGAGAATGGAGAAATTTTTGACAAAACAAGAGACAGAGAACATTATGAAGTACAAAATGGATAATTTTGATTACATTAAATTGAAAAGTTTTTGTACTAGCAAACCCAATGTAACCAAGATTAGGAGGGAAGCAGAAAACTGGGAAAGAATTTTTGCAACTAATGTCTGTGATAAAGTCCTCATTTCTAAAATATATAGGAAACTGAGTCAAATTTACAGGAATGCAAGTCATTCCTCAATTGATAAATGATCACAGGATATAAACAGGTCATTTTCAGAGGAAGAAATTCAATCTGTCCTATTGATTAGAGATGCAAATCAAAACAATTCTGAGGTACTGAATCATACCTATGAGGTTGGTTAACATGAAAAAACAGGAAAATGATAAATGTTGGAGAAGATGTGGGAGAATAAGAACACTAATTCATTGTTGGTGGAGCCATGAGCTGATACAACCATTCTTTAGAGCAATTTGGAACTATGCCTAAAGGGCTACAAAAATGTATATACCCTTTGACCCACCAATATCATTTCTCAGACTGTATCCCAAAGAGATCATAAAAATTGCAAAGGGTCTCACATGCAGCTCTCTTTGTGTTGACCAAGAACTGGAAATCGAGGGGATGCCCATCAGTTGTATAATGACTGAACAAGTTGAGGTATATGAATGTAATGGAATACGATTGTGCCATAAAAAATGATGAACAGGAAAACTTCAGAGAGTCCTGGAAGGACCTATATGAACTGATACTGAGTGAAAGGAACAGAACCAGGAAAACTTTTTACATAGCAACAACCCCATTTTGAGAGGAATTTTTCTGGTAGACTTAACCCTTCACAGCAATGCAAGGACCTAAAAAATTCCCTATGTACTCGAGCCAAAATGCCTTCCACATTGAGAGAAAGAACTATGAAACTGGATCACAGAATGAAGTAGACCATTATCTCTTGTGTAATGATTTTTTTTCATTTTCATGGTTTCTCATTCATTTTAATTTTTCTATGCAACATGACTAGGGTGAAACGTATTTAATTAGAACATTTGTGTAGAATCTATATAAGATATCATGCCATTTGGGGGAGGAGGGAGGAAGGGAGAAGGTGGAGGAGGGAAGGGGAAATATCTAAGATATATGGAAGTGATTGTAGAAAACAGAAAACAAATTAAGTTAATTTTAAAAAACGAGGGAAAAATTGGAATTATTACCTTCATTCAATTTTGTACCTCCTTTTCCTTTTGGCCAATTTATTTTTAAATGATTGCTTCCCCTTCCCTTGCCTCCTCCCCGTAGATTTTTTTCAATCTTTCATACCTCCTGGTTATTTTTCCAATTTTTATCCCACTTCACTTATTTGATTGGCAAAACCCTTTTGAAGCTAAGCCAAGCATGCTTTTTTGATGTGAGACCACTTCATGTTCTCCTTTGAGATTTCACATGTAGACATTTTGGCATTATTCTCCTTTTTTTGAGTTTCTGTTTTGACATTCCCTTTGGTCCTCGTAGCTTTCTATGTTCAAAATTTTTTTTTGTTTTTTTTCTAATTTTCGCCCTTTTTGTGGCTTTTAAGTTGAGCTCTGCTCCTGGGGCACAGGAGGCATTGTTCTAAGCTTCTCGTACTGACGATCAGGAGACTGATCACTAGCTTTCTATGCTTTGCACTCAAGTGCTGAAAGCTTGTCCACTACAGTTTTCTGTTTTCTACAACTACTTCCATATATCTTAGATATTTCCCCTTACCTCTTCCACCTTCTCCCTTCCTCCCTCCCTCCCCAAGATGGCATGATATCTTATATAGATTCTACACAAATGGCCTAGTCTCACCTGTTGGACCAGGGGTTCTGGAGCAGAAGTTTGCCTTCTGGGCTGGGGCTGGGGCTGGAGGCATCACAGATAGCCTTACATATTATTAATCTGCTGAGCCAGGGCTCAGGGACCTCATTTGCTGATCTATGCTGTGACTAGGAGCCTCTCACTGTCTTATCTGTACACCATCTGTCCTGGTCTCTGTTCACCTTTAACACAACTGAGAAATACCTTTCTTGATGTCCTTCTATGCTATCTTTAGCTGGAAAATTGTTTCACTGCATCTTTAGGTAGGGTCTGTCATTCCACACTTTGTTTAGAGACTTGATTTAATATTCTTTCAGGAGGAAACTGGAGAAAGCTCAGGCAACTTCCTGGCTTTTCTTTACTATCTTGGCTCTGTTACAAATACAATTTTTACAAAGATAAAAAACAATCCCCATAAACTCAGTGTGAATTTCCCTTTGGAAACACAAGGTCTATGGGGAAAATTCATATTTGTAGTATAATTATGTTGGGGAACATATGTGGAGGCCACATGCTTCCAAATGAGCATAAAGCAGACAAATGTCTTGCCCAAACAAACTGGTAAGTGGCTAAGTTTGGATCTGAATTCAGATCTTTCTGACTCCAGTCCCAGCACTATATTCACTGTGTCACCTATATGATAACCTACCCCTTCAAAAAGAAACCACTCTCCTCCCTCTAAACCCAAAAGGTAGTTTCCTTTAAGGAGTCTTTAACCATTGGATTTAACCATTATTGACTCATTGGCTGCTGGAATTATTGAACTACTGTATTGGATGACTATTTTCTCTAAAGTGCCATAGATTGTCACTGATTCTCTTCAATAAATTATGTTGCTGTATGGTGATGTCAAATTTCATCCAAGATTTTAAGCTCCTATGATCCTTTCAAACTACTTAAGAATTTAATACCTAATTTAGTTTTGATGTATTGATTAATTCAATGGAAATATCTGAGTTTTAAATAATTAATTCCAGTGGGATGGAACTGTACCTTTACATAATGATCTCCAATTTACTTTTATTTCTTGGCCAACACAACTTTCAGACAGAATCTTTTCAGGCATAAAGAGAAATCCGTCTTGTGAAGGAGAGAGAATATCTTCATTGATGGAACTATAAATCTGTGCTATAAAGTAAAATAGAAATGCTTAGTAGTTTTGTCCTATGCATATTTCAGAAGTGGAGAAATCAACAATGTTTTCTTACATATTTTTTACATTTTAGTACTTATGCAAATATCACACATATGTCAGCAGTTATACTATCTGTAATAGTTTGTCCTTCACATTTTATCCATGAACCAAATGCTTCATTGTTGTTTACACTGTCAATATTCTATAACTTTGTCGTATTTGTACTTTATTTATCTACTCTATCTCTTGCATGCATCTTTTTCTTATTTAAGGATTATTTGTTATTATCTTTCATTTGTCATGTACCTATCTATATGTCTACCTATTTATTCATTCTTTTAGTATAGGAAACTGTATCCTGTAAGAGCCCCAGTTTTAGAGGTAAGTGATAAAGTCTTTGTCTAGCAATCCCATCTATATAGGGTGTTAATATTCTCATTAGCATTATATTTGGACTTTGCTAGTTTTCTTATATATAATATGAGAACCACTGTAATGTTATACCTGATTTCAAATAAAGTACTCCATTACTCCATGCTTCTTGTAACAAAAAAGGAGCATTTTTGTAGCAGTTCAAGGTTTCCCCAGCACTTATTTTCATTATCTTATTGGATAGCAATGTTTCCAATATACCTTTTCCATAACAAATGTTTGTTTTATGAAATTCATGTTCAAAAGACCTATTTGAGGAAGATACTGTAAGTAATATCCTCAATTTACAGATCATGAAGTTGCAGATAAACAAGGCTTAGTGACATCATCAGCAGTAGCAGAAACATTGTTAACATTTATACAGTGCCTACTATATGCCAGGAACTGTGTTGATAACTTTTACAAATGCTATCTCATTTGATCATCACAAGAATCTTTTGAGGTAAGATCACCATAGCTGAAGGTCCTAGGTCTGGAGACTCTATCATCTGTGTCTACAACTGAATATAATAAACCTAAGGGTCGTATGTCCTCAGGGAATTGAAAGGTAGTCCTTTCCTTGACCAACTTGGTGTATGGTGCCCATGTTATGACTAAGCAAGGCCTTCAGAAAGAGAAGACATCAAATAGAGCAACTGTGTCTTTCAGGTAGATTTAAGGATTTACAATTTACAACCACACAGACGTGCCCTGCCTATGTGGTAGGAAAGCAGAGCATGCCTCCTCATAGAAGCAGGGTTTTGACATCTCTCACATGGCTGCCTCCATCTTAGGTGATCTGGGCATGCACCAAAGTACAGATAAATTTTTATTTAAAAATATATCCTGTGATGAAATCCATTAGGCTTCACCAGGTTGTCAATGGTTAACAACTTCTGAGTTGGACTCAGAAAGCCTTTGAATTCTGGTTCTTCTACTTACTGTATTAATGATTAGGTAATTCAATAAACAAATCTTTGAGTGAATTACCTCCTTTATAAAGCAGAATTGGACTAGATGAACTCTGGTAACTTTCTTTTTGTTTAAATTTTCTGAACGTTTTATTACAGGGACATCCTAGAGGTAAAATAGTAAGCTTTTCTGTTAAGGTTTTAATGTGAGCATTAACACTTTGAAAAACAGCAAATGCTGTACATCAAGGTTTGATTGTGATTTTTTCCCCCATGTCTAGACGTAGGAAAGTGATATAAAATGTTGACTTTTTGAATCAAGCATAAAATTGTCATGTATACATCTTCCCACAGGGGAGATGGAAGATGTGGATGTGTATATGTTAACATATATGTGTGTACAATTGGAGAGTCATATATGAGTATATACTTGTGGAAAATTGGAGTGAGCCCATGTAGTTCCTCAGGAATCACACCTTGTGAAATACTAATAACTTAATTTGAGGTCAAAGTTGTCCATGAGAAAGTTTTTAAATTTTACTTTATCATACAAGATTATGGATTTAGACTCAGAAATGACCTAGAGGCAAAGTAATCCAACACCCTTATCTATAAATTAGACCAAGAGAAATTGTGATTTGCCTGAAGTCATGCAAGTGGTTACTAGTGAGTGGAATAGGTTTAGTGAAGACTTCTCAGGTTGTAATTCTTCTTCCATGGATGAGGTAAGACCCAGAGGCTCAAGGTTACAATATTTTTAGAGTGGAATAATTCCATATAAGGATATAAAACTGTGTAGTACATTAGGGTCCCAACGATTGGATGCAACTTACATAATTCTTCGATGTCTTCATTTCAAAAGGGATTGGCTAGATTTTGTATCTAGAATGCAAGATCATATTCTCAGCTAATGAGGATAATGGTCAGTGGGGAGGGAGGGACTTGCGTTAGAGTCTATACATACCATTGCTTCTCCTTTGTCTTTGCTTTTCCTTCTCCAGGTGAACTGTTACAGGAACTGCCCCGCTTCCCAAGAATTGAATAAATAAACTTTCTGTTATCACTTTGAGAGGCCTCTGAGTAATTAATTAAGTAGGGATCTGAGCCATCCCACACAGTTTGGGGGCACGTTCCGGGATCTTTGGCTTTCCAGAGAGATGGCTGGCAACTCAGTTCAAGGATGCCTGTGGAGAGATCCTCCCCCACTCCCATGGTCCTTGAAACTGGGTTGCCGGGCCTCCCTCTCAGCAAAGTAACGACCCAAAGCAGAGGAACTCAGTGAGAATGGAAAGAACAGAGATAAGGACTCCAAAGACTCTGAAGTTGTGAAGTGTGTGAAAATGCCAACCAGTTGGTGTTGAAGGTTGCAGTCAGGCAACTTGTACATGTACGACCTGGCGGTAAGCGTGGGCGGGGGGCGCGGGATGGGCGGGTCCTGGAGGTCAATTCAAGAGTCTTAGATAGACTCAAGGAGAAGGAGATGACAGCCAACAAAATTAGTGGATTGCAGACCCCAGGGTGAAGGGCCCCCCAGAAAACGTTTGCTGGGTGACTGCTAGTGGGTGGGCGACTCCCACTGAGAGCTGACAAGAGAGCTAGCAAGAGCACTAGCAAAGGAGCCAGCATAATTCATTGAGTCTTAGACTCAGAGGAGTTGGTGACAACCCTCGTCCAAACAAAATGAGGAAGGGGTAGTCCAAACCCCCTCAAGCTTTGGAATGGAGTCAGGAAATATGGGTAAATAGTCCCTTGGGAAATTGATTACAAACTTGGCACAAATTACCAAAATATAAAGGGAAAGACAAGAAGAAGAAGATTAAGTATTGTTGTTTCATATGGGGTGAAAAGACGTTGGAGGAGGGGCGCCATTTGGCCCAAATATGGTTCCTCCGAGGACTGTGTTTGCCAAAAATTTAAACCTATATGTACTATTCTATTCTGTTAAATGTT
Organism: Potorous gilbertii; assembly: GCA_028658325.1. Classification (NCBI taxonomy): domain Eukaryota; kingdom Metazoa; phylum Chordata; class Mammalia; order Diprotodontia; family Potoroidae; genus Potorous; species Potorous gilbertii. The sequence continues at coordinate 53,545 of JAQQSK010005158.1, forward strand.
TTGTCTGTATACGTTGTGTTGTATTTCTGTGTGAATGAAAGTCTATGTCTCTCTCTTTTTTTTTAATCTGATAAGGTTGTAAATTTAGCCAGCCAGCCAGCAGGAGCAGAAAGGCTGAGCTGAACTGTCCTTGAAATTCCTGCTACTCCTCTTCTTCAACCCCTCCAGATCAGTTTCAGAGGAGTGGAGGGACAAGGAGGGAGAGAAAGGAGAGAAAAATTATTTTACTGTTCAGTTTATATGGTTGGTAACAGCAAGTAAAAGAATGTAGGAGAAAAGGGTCGGGTTAGGAGTAGAAAGAAATAAGTTATGTGCAGTTTCAAAGGGTCTAGAGGGAAAGACAAGAATCTGAGTAGGTAGAGATGATGAGAGGAGCAGGGGTGCTGTGTTAGAAGGCTTGAAAGAAGGACAAACCGGAGGGAGGGAATTTATCTTTTTCCCTCAGACCAAAGAGGCATGCTGGCAAGCATTTAACCATTTCTTGCCTCACCCGAAGAAGAAATTTTAGTGTAATGGGAAACTACAGAAAATTAATTGAATTCATTCTGGTCATATTTGGAATTGTGAATAGGTGAAATGTGTCACTCTTAATTTAATGTTTAAGTTAGGTTAGAATTTATTGAAGTCTGGTGGAAGTAAGCAGAAGATTAGAAAGTAAAAAACATCTCAAGTAAGCAACTTAGAGCTGAGAGTTTTGAATTTAGGTTTAATTAGATCAGTATATTTGATGCCAGACAATGTATTTAAAGTGAAAAAAATATAATAAGTTTAGGTTTTTCTTTTTAAAAGAACAACATATTCAATGGGACTCTGAGAGTGAACAAAGTTTTAAACAACTCAAGGAAATTTTAATCTCAGCCCCGGTATTAATGATACCCTCAGTAGAGAAGCCCTTTCATCTTTTAGTGAACACAGACAAGAGGGTGGCCTTGGGAGTCCTGGCACAAATAAGAGGTGGTCAGAGACATCATGGCATTTTTATCAAAAATGTTAGATCCGGTAACAAAAGGATGGGTATTTGTTAGATGCAAAATTAATCTACTGTAATTGTTACATGATTTTTAAATTTGTAATTTATTACATATATATATTGGGGTTTTAAAAGGATGGGTACTATATAATGGTGTATTTAAGCTGGAAGGGAATTCCAGCACAGACAGTTGTAGTTGGGGTATGGAGGAAGACTGGATGGTCTTGAGTGGTGGGATTGAGAGTCTTAGAAAAATAAGGGTTTTGTTTGGAGATGGTTTCAGTAAGTAGTGAGAGTGTGGGAAAGTATTTTAAGAAGAAAAAGAAAATCATGTGATTTGGGATGACTCTATGTGAAAGAATATCGGGTGATAGTGTGCCCAAGTGATGGTAAGCTAAATGGGTTAATGACTTATTCTAAGTTTTAAATAAACTTAAATAAATTTAAATTTTTAGGTTATCCATCTAAATATTGTACTAGGAATTGCATTATTAAGTTATTTAATGAATTGATTAAAAAGAGCTGTTATAATTTTTTTTGTAAGAGTTTCCTTGTTGTAGCATTCTTTTTGAGAAAATGAGAACACTGTGTGTGTGTGTGTGTGTGTGTGTGTGTGTGTGTGTGTGTGTGTGTGTGTGTGTGATTTTCAAGCCTGTTCCATCTGAGGGTGTATTAAGTATGTTAAAAGTTTATTTACACTGTTGAAAAGAAAATTTTAGCTAAAATTGTTTTTGCCATGAATCAAGCATTTACTCTAAAGTATGTTTGTAAAAGAAAGTTTATAGGCAAATGTGAAAAGGCTTTGGGTTTAGGTCTTTTCTTGTGATTTCTGTCAATTAGTTTCAAAGGGATTATGATAAATTGTAAACTGTTTGTAAGAGAAGAAGTATTTGTTGTATTAAGAAATAGTTTGTAAAATCTTTTGTATGGTTTTTGGAAGGCCTACCTATTCAATTTGTTTTTGTAAGTTACAAAAGTGGGAAGAATTTAGTTTCTCTAATAGGATATGAAAATGCAATTGATGTCATCTGAAATTTATTGTTCGGGTTCCTAACTAAAACAATTTTGTTATCACTTGTGAAAATTATGTTTGTCCTTTATAATTCTAATGCTAAAACCTAATGCTAGTACACTGTGTGTGTGTGTGTAGAAAGAAGCAGTCCTCAAGCTAGTAACAAGTACAGCCCCAGCCCCTGAGGAGATTGTATATCGAACTTGCTTTGATGAGAACTTGAAAATGTATAAGAAATGATCTTCAGTAATTGGCTTTTTAGGGCAAATTTAAAATCGAAAATGTAAAATAAAATCCCTAGGAACATTCTTACTAAATCTGATGGGAATAAATAGATCTTGTATCATTGTTCCATAGAGCAAGGTTGGGATTTAAAGTTAACTGTAATTGTATTTTATTTACAGAGGGATTCAGGGAAAGGAATCCCTCACAAAAAAAAGATGGCCCCAGGTAGTCTGGGAGCTCCAGGAATGGTCTTGATGGGAGTAGCCAGTAAACTGGAGATTAGGACTGATAGAATTAAGAGTGGGAAGTAGAACAGAGTTGGGAATAGAGTGGGGAGTGGGCCTTAGGAGAGCCAGTTCACATGGAAAGAAAAACCAAGGAATTTTCAAGGTGAGGTTTTCCAGGGCTTTTAGGCAAATGAGACTAAAACTCTTTTGGGGTAATGGACAAAGGTCCCAACTTGGAATAAAGTCTTTACTTGTTACGAAGATCAATTGGGTAAATTCTATTGACAGCATCAAGTTACTGAGACTAAATCAAAGACATCTTTAGTTGGGGGAAAAGAATTTGGATAGTTTTTTTAGAGGCAGCTAACCTCTGGTAAAATTTGGCATTGATGGAAAAGTTAAGTGTCTCTGTTTTGATATGAATTCATATCATGAACATAAATTGAAGTTAGTGTTTGAACTTACCATATGTGTAACTCATTCTTTTAGATTGAGCAGGGTTAGAAAGGGATAAAGTAGCATGGGAAGTAGATATAAATCTATTAGAGCAATGACTTATGACTGTTATTCAATCAGTCACTAGAACATGTATAGAAAGGCATGTAAGCTACTTAAAACTTACCTCAAAAGATGTTCCTTGGCCAATGTGAAATTAGTCATGTCTGAAACTGATTATTGGAGCTTGCTATTTTAAGGTTTTTATGGGACTATTAACTGACTCTTCTTCTGAGTCTAACTCCAGGTGTGGATAGCAAGAGTGACTGTCTGAGCCACTGATCCATGATGCCAGTATGCCTGTGTGATGCTGGTATGAACTGCACAAGGTGAACTCATGGGAAGGTTGGGAGAGTGGCTGTTCAGCCTGGGCTGAGGTAGGATTCTCCTGACTCAATTTCCCCACTGACACCTGGTAGACTTTAATCCTGGCTGAATGTCAGTTGACAATCTACTCCTGCCTGGAATTGACATGAAGTTAGAGACATGCGGTTTCCCTGCAATGTCCTTACTCTTAATGGCAAATTCCTAAAAACAAAAGTTTTGTAAGTAATAATACCAGATCTGTTGAATAATAGATTGTTGGTAGGGGAACATCTGAGGTTCAGTCTAAAATTAAGCTAATAGGTTTAGGACTTTAGACCAACAACGATTAGTTAGGGTCCTTTAATTCTTAGTAATAGTGTGGAGACAATCAGGTCAAGGGCTTGTGAGACTGGAATACATAGTTATTATTTTGTCTCAATTGGTTAATGTTAAATGAAAAATGGTTTGTGGTCTATATTGTAAATGTTTTAAAAGAGGCATCACATGACCAGAAGTTGGAATTGTTTAATGATGTGATATGCACTGTGTTAAAAATGACTATTTATTGTGTTTATGTGAGTACTGGAGCCTGGTATTGACTCCTTAGTGAAATCTCATCTTTCCAATGAGGGAATGAATAATGAATTACTGTGAAATGAAGAAGCTACATTTTAATGTGAATTTTCTTTTAAAAAAATGACAATTTGTCAAAGTTTCCATTTTGATTTTTGTTAGAGTGATAATGGTAATCTAAGATGCTATTAAGTTCAGTTTTATAGGGGAGTGGACATCTGGATTTCTATAAGAAGATAAAGAGAAGAAGATGTTGAGATACTGTGCTGAAGACTGAAGGAACATCCAAACCAAAAAACTGCATAAGATGATTCTGCTCCCCAGACTGCTATATGCGATGGAACCTCTAAATGGACAGTTCATTAATTTAAATCTCTGTATCTGTACTTATAACAAGGGAACTGCCCCCTGTAATTTGCCAATGTGTCAGTCAACTTTGCTCCCTTCCCATATTCATATAAAAAGGGAGATAGATGAAGGGAAGGATTCACAAGGGAAAGAATGTGAAGAGGTATTTATTCATTGGATTTAGATGTGGAAACAGGAATAAATAAGAGGAGGGGGAGGAATATGAGTGGGATGTGCTTCAACCTTGAACTATCTATTCCCCCATCCCAGTTTCAGAAAATGCTTAGCATGATTGGGAAACCAGTAGACAAAGTTATGGAAGGTTATTGCATTTAAAAATTTTAAAGTTGTTTACTGTCATTTATAGTTATTACTATTAGTTATTAAACTCCCAAGTCTCATGCTTGGAAGACACACTTCATCAGTACTAAAGCTCCATTTGAAGCATGTGTGAGAACACACAAAATTTGGAAAGGGATAGTCAGTGAGGTCTGTATATAAATTCATTAAATGTTTTGTTGTTTGGGGAACTGTACTAGGGTTATTATTGCTTGTTCTTAACAGAGCAGTACGACAATATAGGTTGATCTTAGATTATTTACTTGCAGAAGAAGGGGGAGTTTGTGGAAAACTCAATTTATCCACATGTTGCTTGAAAATTGATTATAATGAAAGAATAGTGAAAGAGATCACCAAGAATATCAGGAAGGTTGCTCACATTCCTGTACAAACTTGAAACTCCCTTTTTAACACGTCTTGGTGGTCTTGATTTGAAGGGAACTGGTGGAAGAGACTACTCTGGTTTGGTCTCATAGCAATTAGTGGCATTATATTACCTCCTATTTGTTTACCTTGTTTGATTTCACTTACTACTATAATAGTTAGAAATTCTCTACTAAGGCTTGCTAGAGTAGAAGAGAGGATTGAAGGAGTCATTCGGTTGATGATACTTAAAGAAAGGATGGGCATCTGTGGAGACAAAAAGACAGGAGTGACCCTGATGGGGATGAAGAAATTAATAGACAGTGTGAGATCGTGTTACAGAACTTTGGTTGAAATATCCATGAGAAGTCTTCAGGTTAATAAATAAGAGGAGGGATTGAGTGGAATAGGTTTAGTGAAGAGTTCTCAGATTGTAACTCTTCCAGGGATGAGGCAAGACCGAGAGGCTCAAGGTTACAATATTTTTAGAGTGGAATAATTCCATAGAAGGATATAAAACTGTGTAGTACATTAGGGTCCCAATGATTGGATGAAACTTGCATAATTCTTCGATGTCTTCATTTCAAAAGGGATTGGCTAGATTTTGCATCTAGAATGCAAGATCATATTCTCAGCTAATGAGGATAATGGTCAGTGGGGAGGGAGGGACTTGCGTTAGAGCCTATACATATCATTGCTTCTTCTTTGTCTTTGCTTTTCCTGCTCCAGGTGAACTGTTACAGGAACTGCCCTGCTTCCCAAGAATTGAATAAATAAACTTTCTGTCATCACTTTGAGAAGCCTTTGAGTAATTAATTAAGTAGGGATCCAAGCCATCCCACACAGTAGTAAAGTTGTGAATCCTCCTCCTCTGACCCCCAGATTTAGATTTCTTCCCAATCTACTAGAATATCTGCCTACATAGAGCATAGGCAATGTCTTCTATAAAATCTTGCACATTGTGGGTGCTAAACAGAGTGTCAACTAGATATGGACGTGACTGGTCATGGAAGTAGCATATTCTATGCATGAAAAGGTCATTTTTAAGGCCGACATTAAGCTAGATTTTAACTATATTTGGACTTTTAACCTCATTTTATTTTCTATATGTCAAAAAAATGATGTGGTCTTTTCTATACATTAAAAAAAAAAAGAAAAGATGGACAAGCTCTAGTTTAGGCAGTGTCAGAAAGTGCATCTAAAATGCCATGCACTTTAATTATCATTTGTTTCTCCTGATTTCACAATTAATTTGCATGGCTTATGAAGTAGGCAATTGTTTCTGACAGCCAAATTTGCAGGGGGAAGAAGATTATGCAGTATACTTACTTTTTGAAAATCCCTTCAAATCAATTCCTTAAGGTTTGCCTTAAGGGGAATGCAAATTCAGCTGAGACTGAATACAATTTAAATGACAGTTGAAAGTGCCAGAAATAAATAGTATATTGCCTAAGTAAATTAGTGAACTTATAATCAGGCACTCTTTGTACTTTTCAAGGGTCAAATATCATTATTTCACAATTGATATGTTTTTCCTCTCCAATAAATTTGTGATTTTTTTCTGTTCCTCCCTCCCTCCCTCCCTCCCTTCCTCCTTCCCTTCCTTCTTTTCTCCCTTCCTCCCTTCCTCCTTCCCTTCCTTCCTTCCTTCCTTCCTCCCTTTCTTCTAAGTGTTGATTTGTAAGAATACTTGGAAAGGGGAAACAGTTTGTCTGTTTTTTTCACCATATAATCTTCTTGATCAGAGGTTATCTTTGGATCTTTCAGGCTCTTCATTTTGAGAGATTTAGTCTTCAGGAAAGTCCTGACCTGTTTTCGATGTAATACAACAAGACAACATCTTGATATTTTCAACCATAAGTAACAATCTTAATGCAGAGAATTGAATAGGAAATACAGCCATCAAATGTATAATCAGAACTACTTCTTTCAACTCAGATCAATTGACTTGAGAATTTCTGCCTTCAATCTGAATAAGAAGAAAGGAAGGCTTTAGTCTTTATTTAAGGACACATATGATTGATAAGAAGGTGAATAAATAGTGTTTGACTAATCTTAAGCTTTAAGGCACAAAATACAAACCTAGGGAGAAGAAAGGGATTTTACTATCTTCATTTTCACTGCTTTGTCATCAAAGAAAAATATTGGGAGAGGAGGCAGGAATGGGGCCAACAGAGATGACCTTATAGTGAAACCAACAGCAAAGTCATGTATTTGTTTGATAGCCATATGATAACAATATGCTAAGGAGACTAAAGTTTTGACTACATATTTTTTTTGAGAAGAAATAAACTGGATTCTTTAGGTATCAGTTATTGAAGTAGTTTGGTATTTTATTTATTTCCCTACAATTTCCTCACAGCCATTTTCTTATCCAGACAAGAAATTCCACCATATAGGACTTAACTTTCTCATCTCTGGAACTCCCATTTTGGAGTCCTGAGTGTATAATGGACCACATAGCCCACTCTAACCTGGCCCAGGCCGGTTTTGCTTCACTTTCCTCAACAGCTGCTTTAATATCCATCACATCAATTCTGACTTGCTCTTTCCACTTTTTTACTAGCTCAGTCTCGAATAATAATTAAATAAATACTGCCACTGTTGGTAGAAAAATGTGTTACTCTTATTCCCTGTGGTTTCACTTACCAACCATAGAATTTTCCAAAACAAAATACACTTTCACTTCTTAAGAGTCAGAGTTTTGTGTGGGTGTGTATTATATCTCACTATTAGACTTTAAAACTCTGAGGACAAAGACTACATTTGCTTTAGCCCTTTTATCCTTATCAGTGAACAGGATAGTGTATACCTAGATCATATTAAATTTTTTATATTCATTCAATAAATCCATTAAAATCCTTGTATTCTGCTTTATGTGGGGAGTTTTCCAAAGAAATTGTAAAATTAATGTGACACTGATTAATTTGTTAATATTTCTTAAGTGTCCATTAATGTGATGGAGGAAAAATGAAATATAGTGTGTAGTATAAAAGAAGATGGTATAGAACAATGATTTTATTTAGTGTTACAAAATCTAAATGACAATGCTTTGATAGAAGATGCCTGAAACTTTCTCCTCAAAGTTTACTTCTCTCTGCAGTTTTAGATTAAAAAATAGATTCATTTCACAATTGGGAAAAAAATACCTGATCACCTACTCTTTGTTGCACTTGAACAGGGAATGATTTCTCACCCTAGAAAAACTCCACTCACACTCCCTCTATTATCCCAAAAGAACCTTTCCTTTATAGAAAGGTAGGATATGAAATTTCCTCATAAATCTCCAGTTTTCATTAGCTCCTCTGTTTGACCTGGGCTCCATGAAACATGATACCTTCTTACTTCTCCTCCCTCTTTCTGTCTTTTGTAGGCCTCTATATTGTCTGTCTGTAAAAGATTACAAACTATGTGAAATTAGAAACTGTTTCCTTATTTGTAAATCCAGGGTGTAACAGAGTTCTGGGCACATAATAGGTTCTTAAATGTCTGTTGAATTAAATTGAATTGCATTGCCTAAGGAATTGCACTGTTAGTAAGTTCCCAAAGGTGGAATTGAATTTAGATCCTTCCAATTCCAGGTCATCTATGCCTGCAGCAACTTCTAAACTTTGACTTGAGTATTTTTCCACAACTACTCTCAGATCCAATGGGAGGAAATCAATTTAGGAGTATTTTACAGTTACTTTAGTTTTTGTTCGGTTTTCTGAGTATCCACAAAACCTATATCATTTTGCTCTAAAAAGAAGCAGGTGTACCACTATTTGAGCTTTTTTTTTTTTTTTACATTTTCTTGGAAAGGAGAATAAACTCTCTGAATTGTTTAAACTACTTGAAATTGTTTCCTTTTTGGTTAATATAAAAACATGTTTTGTACATAGCTCTAGTCAGTGTATGTGTCCGGTTTCAGCATTCAATCTTTACTTCTTACTTCCTACAGTGACTGTGGGGTGTACATAGAGGGCTAGAACCTCTAATGTGAAATCTTCTTCAGCCTTTTCCTACTTTGCAGTTTTTGGGTCATCATTCTAATCTTCCAAAATCTACCCCTTTTCTCAATAGAACAGCAAATAATTCTGTTTTTGCCAATCTATTCTGACTTTGATTCTACTGGCTACTTACTCTTCTCTCTCAAGGAAATTTATCTTTTTCACTGATTCTCACCAAACAACAGGAGAATCAGAGAGGTCACACAGTGTTTGAGGAGGTAATTAAGGAATTTACTCAACAGGAGGTTACAGATATTTTGAGTTCGTTCACCCAAAGGATAGGTGAATCCTTGGTGTCTTGGATGGTGAGAATCAGTGAAAAAAATAGATACCTGTCCTAGTAATGCACTATAAAAAGTGTATCAAGAAAATGGAAATAAGAACTGCACCAACAAATCCTCCTGAAATATTGTATCCAAGTTCATCACACCTGGAAAGTGAATAGGAAATTGGCCTGGCCCCAGCTTACATTAAAGAAAGTATATCTCGAGCCAGAATGATGACCCCCAAACTTCAAATTAGAAAACAATAAACAACAGTGAATAAGGGTTGATAGTGAGTTCATGGACTCCAGAAGCATGGCTGACCCTATATCTACCCTGATTCTGGTTATTGTCTCCTTGTTTCTTGTTGATTTGTGTGTCAGATTTGTTTTCTGCAGGCTTAGTATCCTCTACTTGTAGATGCCTAATCTCTTAAACTGGATATCACTGCCTGTCCAATGTGCTCACCCCTTAACCTGGCTTTTACCAAGCTCTGGATGCCAACTAAAGAACTGACCCCTTGAATGGAACCTCTTGGGGGCAGGGACAACCCTATATCCAATCTCAGCAGGAAGTAGCTATAGAAGAAGAGACCTTCATCTCCTAACACAAGATTTGGGGCTCCATTCTTTTGAGCTGGTAATGATGGGCTGCTTGTGTTCAAGTCCTACCCTAAGATATTGTTTTATATGCTTATTTTTGTTATCCCTGTTAAAGTTCTATTGATACCAGTTGCCCCACTGACCTGACCTATTTAATGAATATGAAAATCTAGGGGCCTCATGTAATGGTAATTTAAATGGAAGATCTTTTCCATTCACTAATAGATCCATTTGACCTGCCCGGGTCACATGGAAGACTGAGTTATATGAGTCAAGTCACCTGGAATAGGAAGAGGTGGAGCAGGAAGGGTAGAACAGGAAGAGATGGAACTAGATAGAGCAGAGCTGAGAGGAAATTTGATCAGAGAAGTCAGAACTGAGGGAGAGAGAAAAAAGAGGTATCTTACCAATGTGAGTGAGAGGGCCTGTTTGTGATTCGTTTAAGGGAGGTGGTTTGTGGGAAACCTAACAGAGGGAAGGCTTGGGACTGATGTTGCCCTCTGCATTGTTCTTATGTGTAGATTTCTTTGTTCCTACGATGAATTTGGCTTTCTGTTGTTGGGATCTGGTGTCTGAATAAATGTTTTGGTTCTGTCCTCCATTTGGAGAGCCTTGTATTCCACCGTTCAGAATTGCACTGACATATTCATGGATACTGTAGGCACTATGAATATCATATTTATGCTACTTTCTGGCATTCAATTCTTACCTGTGGCTCAAAAAGTTGTAACATACACAGTGGGCACAACCCCATAAATCTTCCCCCCAAAAGTGAAGACTTCCCCTAGTAAAATGGGTAGATAAGAACAATTTGTTCTAATGGCCATGAAAGTGCAGAAGCAAATGCTATGGAGTGCTTGGAGCTTGGTCAGTCATAGAAAACATCACGGTAATCTTCTAAATCCTGGGCTACTCACAGTTATCATGACAATAGATCAGGGCCATGCTAGGAAACTTAATGATTTCTATTTGAATTGTTTTAGGAATATTCTGAAAATCTGTTAGCAGGGTAAGAAACCAGGCACTGAAGTCTTTATTTGACCTAAACTGCTAGGTATTCAAACTCCACTTCAGAGAGCACGATACTTTCTTTGAATGCAAAATGAGCACTTGCCAAAAAAGATTATTTCATGGAGAACTCACATAGGGCAAGCATTGACATGGTAGTCAAGAGATGCAATACAAGGACAATACAAGGTCTCTCTTAAGAACTTTGGAGTTGATTGTGTTACATGTGCTCAGCATGGCATGCCCCCGTGAAAGAAGGTGCTGTGCTCTGTGAGCAAACCAGAATTGAAGGAGCTCAAAGAAAACACAGTATTTGTAAATTTAGAGAAATCCACCTCAAATGTTCACATGGCCTATTTGTACCTAATGGTAGAGCATTCCAAGCTCATATTCATCTGATCAATCACAGTCTAAAACACTGAAACTTGAATTTAGCATAGTGATGTCTTTGTTCTTCTTCAAAAATGGACAAAACACAAGCAGTAACAATATCTTGACTTATAACCATTTTATGGCCTTGTATGACAACAACAACAAGAACTCAAACACATTAGTGGGGGAATTTTAAGTTATAAATTTATGTGGATTCATAGTATAAAGTATTTTGTTTTACCTGGTAGATTTCTGGGTCCTGGAGGCTGGAGAACCATGTGTACAGATGCAGCAATGTATTAGCTATATTCTTATTTGTTTTGGGAGTAAGTTGGAGATCATTGAAAATATCACTCATTTTCAAGAATGCAATTCAGCCTACTGTATAAAGATCATGAAGTTCAGTATCTAATGAAATTATTTCAATCCAGTGCAATAAATTTCAGTGTTAAAAAATGTTTAGCTTTCATTTGTCATGATTAGTTTAAATTACAATTAAATAGTGTCGTTAAAAAGAGCTTAATATGCTTTATAGAAACATTATAACAGGGAAAACACAAATGAATAAATAAATGAAAAGCACCTAAAGAGAAATAGATAACAGAAAATTAAGATTTTTTTCATGACATTATAAAGACACATATACCTCTCATACTTAGAGTATTTATCTTGAAATGAAAACATCATTGAAACTTAGTTAAAGATAAGTTAAAAAATCTATCAGCAAAATTGATCATATCAACAAGGAAACTAATAGAAAACATGATTTTCTCAATAGATACAGAAAAATCTTTTGACAAAATACATATTCATTGCTACTAAAAACACTAATGAGCATAGGAATAAATGGAGCTTTCCTTAAAGTGATAAATAGTACCTACCTAACATCATTAGGAGGCATTATATGTAATGAGGACAAGGAAGACTCATTTCCAATAACATCATGGGTGAAACAAGCATGTCCGTTATCACCACTGTTACTCAATAAGAGGAAAGAAAGAAATTGAAGGAATTAGAATAGGCAAATAAGAAACTAAGTTGTCATTCTTTGAAGATGATATGATGATATATTTAGAGAATCCTAAAAAATCAAGGAAAAAATACTTGAAGCGATAAACAACTTCAGTAATGCAAAATAAACCCACATAAATTCTCATAAATTCAAATATCAAACATAAAATTTATATATAACTAACCATGTCCAACAGCAAGAGATGGAAAGATATATTCCCTTCAAAGTCACTGTAGACATTATGGAATATTTGGGAGTCTACCTACCAATTCAGGAACTATGTGAACATAATTACAAAATACTTCTAACTCAAATAAAGTCAAATCTAAATAACTGGGAAAACATCAGTTGTTCATGTGTAGACTGAGCTACTATACAAAAAATAACTCTAAATTAATTTGCTTATTCAGTACCAAAACAATCAAATTACCGAAAAACATGATTTTATAGAAGTCAATAAATAAGATAAAATTCATTTATATAACAAAAGATCCAGAATATCAAGGGAATTATATGAAAATAAATACTAGGGAAGACCTAGCCATACCAAGTCTTATTGAATTCTTTCAAACATGTAAAGAACAATAAATTCCATTACTATACAAAGTATATTCTTATGATACAACTCAAGTATGGATAGATAAATAAGAAGATTTCAAACAGAGAAAGAAAATTATAGACAAATTTCTCTAATTAATAAAGATGAAAAATTATAAAGCACCATCAAAGCCATTTGCTACTGGTTAAGAAACAGAGAGGTATATCAGAAGAATACATTAAGTACACAAGACACAGTAGTCATTCCTTATCATAATCTACTTTTTGGTTTACCCCCAAATTGTAATTTTTGGGATAAGAACTCACTATTTGACAAAAAACCACCAGGAAAATGGGACAATAGTATGGCAGAAACCTGTCAAAGACCAACATCTGACACTGTACGCCAAAATAAAGTCCAAATGATTACACAATTTAGATAAAAAGGATGACAATATAAACAGACTAGTGGAGCAAGGGATAGTTTATCTGTAAGATTTATGGAAAATGGAGTAATTTATGACCAAACAAGAGATAGAAAACATTATTAAATGAACAATGGATAATTCTGCTTATGTTAAATTGAAAATATCTTGTACAGACAGAACAAATGCAGCCAAGATAAGGAGGGAAGTAGAAATCTGGGAATTGTTGCTAGTATCTCTGATAAAGGTCTCATTTCTGAATATATAGAGAACTGAGTCAAATTTAAAGAATACATGTCATTTCCCAAATGATAAATGGTCAAAGGATATAAAAAGGCAGTTTTCAGAGGAAGAAATTTAAATTATCTGTGATCATATGAAAAAAATCAAAACAGTTCTGAGGTACCTCATCACATTTATCAGATTGACTAACATGACGTAACTGGAAACTGATAAATGTTGGAGAATATGTGGGAAAGTTCAAACACTAATTTATTGTTAGTGGAGCTGTGAGCTGATCCAACCATTCTACAGAATTTGGAACTACATGCAAAGGGCTATAAAAATGTGCATATCATTTGATGCAGCAATTCCATTTCTATGGATGTAGCCTATCAACATCATAAAAATGAGGAAAGGCCCCACATGTACAAAAATATTTAAAGCAGCTCTCTTTGTGGTGGCCAAGAACTGGAAATTGAGTGGATGTCCATCAATGAGGGAATGCCTGAAGAAGTGGTAGTATATTAATGTAATGGAATACCCTTATGCCATAAGAGATGATGAAAAGGCAGACTTCATAAAAACCTGGAATGAGTTAAATGAACTTTAGCTAAGTGAAGTGAATAGAACTGGGAGAACATTGTACAGAGTAAAAGCCACAGTCTGCAATGACTGGTTTTGATAGACTTAGCCCTTCTCAGTGATACCAGGACCTAAAACAACACCAAAGGAGTCATGATACAAAATGCCATCCATATCCAGAGGAAGAACCATGGAGTTGGAACTGAATGAAGCAGACTATTTTCTTTTTTTTCTTGTTGTTCTGTTTTGCTTTTCTTTCTCATGGTTTCTCCCATTCATTGTAATTCTTCTATACAGAGTAACTATTGGGAATGTATCTTTAATAGGAATGTATATGTAAAACCCATATCAGATTGCAGGCTGTCTTGGAGAGAGAAGGGAGAAGGATCAGGAAAAATTTAAAACTTGAAGAAGTACGTGTTGAAAACCAAAAACAAATAAATTAACTCAATCCAAGAAAAGAAAAAAAAAGAGAAAGAAGACGACTTTAGCAACTTTACTTGGAAAAAGAATCTAATGCAGCCATACTACTGATATTCCACTTCTATCATGGTTGGTCTATCAAAGTAAATATCCAGATAACTGAAAGAAAATGCTGTTCTCCTTAGAAAAATCTTAGCAGAGAATGAATTTTAACTTCTCAGGACTTGTTTTTGTTTCATTGGGTCCAATGCATTTCAACAACTACAGATTGTGGAACTTTCTGCATTTGGTGGTGGAGTTAAGAATTTTCTCTTTTCCTGAATTTCCAAAATGGATTGATTTAAGTCAACGCTTGACTCAATGGGAAAACCACGTTTGGATGGGAAAAAGTGTATATGAATATTGATAAATACAATATAATGAAGTAGATTATCGTAATGGAGAAAGATAAAGACCTGCCATCACCACCTGTAAGATAACCAAGATTTCTCTTGAGTTGTGTTTAATGAATGACACATTTCCTTTGTAAAGTTTTAATAATATAATACACTTCACTGAATGTCAAGTAAGGAAGAGATTTCAAGAATAAATCTATTAGATCTAATGTAAGGTAGAAATTTCTACAGGACGTGGGATATTTTGGGGGGAGGGAATTTTGCAGTAATCCCCTTTCTTCAGGTTGCATTAAAAAGTGATTCTTTCAAAGGAAAAGCTTAGTCAAAGCAGAATCAAGTAAAAGACATTGCAATCAATGTTGCATTGCCATTGAAGGAAAAAGAAGAAGGTGACTTTAGAAACTTTGTTGGAAAAAAAACGATATGTAGCCATATAGATGCTGCTGATATCCCTCTTCTATTACTATTGGTCTATCAATGGCTGTCTATAGATGGCTCAGAGAAAATGCTATTTCCTTAAGGTCAAACATAAAGTGGAAAATATAGGAATTCCTGAGAATTTGTTTTGTCACACTGCATTCAAAGTATTGCAATACCTACGGATTGTCTAGTTTTCTCCATTTTGTGATGAATTTGATTGTTCTCTTTCCCTGATTTTTAAAAAGTTAACTTATTTTTAGTGTCAAACTTTCTTTTCCATAAGTTTTAAATTTGCTCTACCTTCCTCCCTTGCCCCATCCCCAAGTGAGTGTACAATCTCATGCATGCTCTGTATGTAGATTTTTATTATGAATTATTTATTTTATTTATGTAATGTGTATGTATATACTTACATAATTTGTACATAAATGTTTATTTATATATTTACATAGTATATAATTAATATGTAGCATAATATCTATTGTTATTAATATGTTATATTAATGTAACAGAATGTAAACACAATATGTTATAATTCTTATATATTATATAATTAATAATATGTAACATAATATTCTCTTTATATATTTGTTTATATTTGAAAGTATTATACATGCATATTTATACAATTATGTAACATTATATTAATATCTTCACATTAGTCATGTTGTATATAAGAATTAAAATAAATGGGAGGAAAAATGAGAAAGTAAAAAGAAAACAAAACAAAAAGAGTGAGCAAATAGCATGATTCAATCTGCAGTCAAACTCCATAATTTTTTCTTTGGATCTGGATGGTATTTTCCATCATGTGTCTCTTGGAGCTGTTTTTGGTCCTTGCATTGCTGAGAACAGCTAAGTACACCAAAGTCAGTCATAGAACACTGTGGCTGTTACTATGTACAATGCTATCCTAGATCTACTCCCCTCACTCAGCTTCAATTCACATAAGTCTTTCCAGTTTTCTTCTGAAATCTGGTGCTCACCATTTCTTATAGCACAGTAGTATTCCATTACATTCATATACTACAATTTGTTCAGTTATTCCCCAGTTAATGGGGATCACCTCAATTTTTAGTTCTTGGCCACCACAAGAAGAACTGACATATGTGTTTGTGTGTGTGTACACACACACACTATATATATATATGTATGTGTATACACACACACATAAACCTATGTGTATATACGTGTGTACACACACATACACATGCACACATATGTATACACACATATGCACATTATATATACATATTTATGTACGTATGTATTTGTACATGTGGGTTCTTACCCCTTTTTTATGGTCTTTTTGGCATACAACCCTAGAAATGATATTGCTGAGTCAAAAAGTATGCACATTTTTATAACCTTTTGGGCATAGTTCCAAATTACTCTCCTGTATGGTTTGATCAGTTCACAACTCTACCAACAATGCATTAGTGTTCCTGTTTTCCCACATCTTCTCTGGCATTTATAATTATCTTATTTTAACACGTTATTCAATCTGGTTGGTGTTATTTGGTACCTAAAAGGTGTTTTAATTTGCATTTCCCTTAAATCAATAGGGCCTAAGAGCATTTTTTCAATTGCTCATGGATAACTTTAATATATTCCTCCGAAAACCGCCTATTCATATCCTCTGAACCTTTGTGAATGGGGAATGACTTGCATTCTTATAAATTTGACATATTTCTATGCATTAGAAAAGAAGACTTTATCAGAAGCACAACTATAAAAATTCTTTCACATTTTTCTACTTTCCTCCTAGTCTTAGGGGTACTGATTTTGTTTGTGCAAAACCTTTTCAACATAATTCAATAAAACTATCCATTTTCAAAATTCCATAATGTTCTCTATATTTTATTTGGTCATAAATTCTTCCATTCTCCTTAAATCTGACAGCTTAATAATTCACTGCTCTTTCATTTTTTTTAGTATTAGCCTTTATATCGAAGTTCATGTACCCATTTGGACTTTATTTTGATAAATCCTTTAAGACTTTGATCTTTGGTAAGTTTCTGTCATACAGTTGTCCAGTTTTCCCAGCAGATTTTGTGAAATGGAAAGTTCTTATCCCACAAACTGGCGTCCTTGGGTTTCTCAAACAGCAGACTACTATATTCACTGACTACAGTGTCTTGAGTACCTAACCTATTCCACTGATAGAGCACTCTATTTCTTAGGCAGTACCAACAAGTTTTGATTATTGACACCTCATAATAAAATTAAAGATCTGATATGGCTAGGCCACCTTCACTAGGATTTATTTTCATTAACCCCTTGATATTCTGGATCTTTTGATCTTCCTGATTAATTTTGTTATTATTTTTTCTAACTGTATAAAATATTTTTGGTGCTTTGATTTTTATGGCACTAAATAAGTCAATGAATTTACATAGAATTGCCATTTCTATTATGTTAACCTAGCCTGCTCATGAGTAACTGATGTTTTCCCAGTTACTTAGATGTGTCTTTTTGTGTGTGAGAAGGAGAAATGCTTTATAATTGTATTTATATAGTTCCTGGGTTTGTGTTGTCAAGCAGTTTCCCAAATATTTTATAATGCCTACAATAACTTGAAATAGAATTTTGCTTTCTCATTCTTGCTGTTGGGCTTTGTAGGCAATGTATAGGAATGCCGAGAATTTATGTGAGTTTATTTTATATCTTGCAATTTTGCTAAGGTTGTTAATTATTTCAAGTAATTTTGTATCATCATATCCTCTGCAAAGAGTGATAGCTTAGTTTACTCTTTTCTAATTCCTTCAATTTCTTTTCTAGTTGATATTTCTAGTACCACATTGAAAAGGATGATGATTATGGACAAGCTTGTTTCACCTCCAATATTTTTGAAAATGCTAATAGCTTATCTCCATTACATATAATTCTTATTGATGGTTTTAGGTAGATGTTTACTTACTATTATTTAGTTTTCAACATTCATTTCCACAAGTTTTGACTTACAAATATTCTCCCCAATTCCTCTCCCTCAACCCCAAAATGGCATGGATTCTGATTACCCCTTCCCCTAGTCTATCCTTCCCTCTATTACATCACCATTTCTCTCCCATTACTCTCCCACTCACTTTTATGTAGGGCAAGATAGATTTCTACAGACCCTTACCTGTACATCTTATTTCCCAATTGCATAAAAAAGCAATTTTTAACATTTGTTATTAAAACATTGATCTCCAAATTCTCTCTCTTCTTACCTCCCAACCCATACTCATTGAGAAAGCAGAAAATTCATTGTAGAGTACACATGTGTAGTTATGCAAAACTCTTTCATAATCATTGTGTTCTGAAAACTAATTATATTTCTCTTCATCCCATCCCACTCCCCATTTACTCTATTCTCTCCTTTAACTCTGTCCCATTTAAATAGTGTTTGCTTCCAAGTACCCCCAATCTTGCCTTCCTTCTAACATCTACTCTTCTTATTGCCTTCCTAATGCTTTTCTGTAGGATATGATACCCCAATGTGTCTGTATGTTCCCTCCATAAATCAAGTCCAATGAGAGAAAGGTCTACTAAAATCCCTCCAACCTCTCCCCTTTTCCCGTACATTGTCGAAGCTTTCTCTTGCCTATTTTTTAAATTGAATTGATTTATTCCTTTTCAGTTTTCAACGATCTCATTCATGAGTCTTAAATTTTCTCCCTGTACTTCTGCAGCCCCTCACCGAGAGGGCATGCAATCTTATATGGGTCCTACACATGCATTCTTTTTTTTTTTTTTCAAAAAATGTACATGATTTAATAGTTTCATTTCTTATCTGCTAATCTCAAAAGCATCTTTTGAGCTTTATTTATGAAATGGCAAATCTTTTTTTAATATAAATTTATTTAACTTTTTACATTCATTTTCACAAAATTTTGGGTTCCAAATTTTCTCCCCATTTGTCCCCTCCCAATACCCCAATACACCAAGCATTCTAATTTCCCCTATCACCAATCTGCCCTCTCTTCTATCAAGCCTCCCTTCTCCTGTCCCCATCTTCTTTTTTGTCCTGTAGGGCCAGATAACTCTGTATTCCCCATTACCTGTATTTCTTATTTCCTAGTAGCAAGAAAAATACTCGAGAGTTGTTCCTAAAACTTTGAATTCCAACTTCTCCCCATCCCTCCCTCTCCACCCATTCCCTTTGGGTAGGCAGGCAATTCAATGTAGTCCATATCTGTGTAGTTTTGCAAATGACTTCCATAATAGTCGTGTTGTGTAAGACTAACTATATTTCCCTCCCTCCTATCCTGACCCCTCATTGTTTCTATTCTCTCTTTTGACCCTGTCCCTCCCTGAGTGTTGACTTCAAATTGCTCCCTCCTCCCATTGCCCTCCCTTCCATCATCACCCCAACCCTGCTTATC
>JAQQSK010005159.1:0-27286 GCA_028658325.1 Potorous gilbertii
GTACATGAAAATGTTTTTTGTTTTTCTTTTCTTGTTTTGTATTTTATTGTAAAATTTTTAAAAAATTACCAAAAAAATAAGACTAGCATTTTAATAAAAGAAGTTAGTAACACTCTCAATTGCCAAAGACACCTCATGGCACTGGGCTCACAATTTATACGCCCTTGGAAGCATAGATGTGTCTGAGGGTGGCAATCAATTCCATTGGGTTAACAATTAATGAAAGAATGAATATTATAATGAGAATTAGTTACACTCCAATGACTAACTGAGGAAATGACATTATTGGACACTCTTGGACAAAGAGACAATCTCTACACCCAGACCTCCCTCCCCACACCCCACTCCATCATTTCCCTCCTGGACTCTATAGTTTCTTTTAGCTAACTCTCTCACTCTTACAGATAAAGAAATCAAAACTCAGAGGTTAAATAATTCAACTGAGGTCACACATCGTAATGCACAAATGGTCTGATTTCTATTACAACCCAGATGCATTCTGTGATGCATTCAAAAGACAAATAGAAATAGTTTGTAGTGTAAACTGTTATTTGAACTGTCCATATCAAGGTTCACCTACAATTAACTTGGATAAGGGGAGAGTTCAATGGATTTTCCTAACCTATGAGAGAATAGTGGCCAGGGAAATTATAGCATTCTTGCAGAGACATATGGTAGAAGTACAGATAAGAGAGGAGTTTATGGAAAATATTCCGCAACACTAACCTCTTGTGTGTGATTTGTCCTTCATGCTTGAAGAAGACCAAAGTGATATCATACCGATATGATCTCAGAAGTGTCTGCTATAGGTGGGGCATAAATAGGCCATCTGACCATTTTAGAGGAACACGTCTCTATTTGCACACCTCATGTTTTGGTTTTTTGTTTGTTTTTTTTTTGAGCTGCTAGAATTCTGCTTTGCTCATAGAGCATAAAACCTTCTTTGATTTGAGCATGCCATCCAGGATGGTCCTGTGCTGGTGTCTCCCATGTCTCACAATTACTATCAAAGTTCTTCAAAGAGATCTTGAGAGCATCTCTCTATTGTTTCTTCTGATCACCACGTGAGCACCTGCCTTGCATGAGTTCTCTGAAAATAGTCTTTTCTGCAAAGTGCACTGAAAAGTGCAGATGTGGCATTCAAGCAATGAAACCAATACACTGGTCTCTACTGCTCTCTGCAGTACACTTTGAATGCTTGGAATTTCAGCTTTAGAAAGGACCTCAGTGTCCACTACATTTTCCTTGCCAGTACTCGTCAGAGCTGTCCTAAGACAATTCAAATGGAAGCAATAGAATGGGGAAGATTTTTTATTTCCAGAGCAGCATTAGAATCTAGATCTAGCATTTTGTCAAGAGTAAGGAGATTTCTTGTGTAAGTCTTACGTAGGAGGTTGTCTCATGGGCAACCAACTCAAGTTCCATCAACCTGGTAGGACAAATCCTTAGGTCACTAGACAGAGTTGTTAGAGGCTTGATCCATTGCAATTACTTTGGAAAGGGGACATCGTATGAGCTCCAATCTACCGCCTGTTGCTGAGAATACTGTGTGCGTGACTAACTGCTATGTGTGGACTAAGTGCCTTAGCCCACCAATGGCATTACTGGGGCTCAAATTCTCTTTAAAGAGGTAGCAGTGTGGTTCAATGGATAGAGCTGTACCTGGAGTCAAGAAGAGCTTTAGTCCAGTCTCGGACACCTACTAAGTGTGTGAACTTGGGGAAATCATTTAATCTCTTATCTGCCTCAGTTTCTTCACTGGAAAAGTGAAGATAATGATAGTATCTATCTCCCAATGGTCTTGTGAGGATCAATACGAGAGTATTTACAAAGTTCTTTGAAAACCTTGAAATATAACATAAAAGCTAACTATTATTAAGGAGAGGAGACGATTTCCTTTCCAGTTTACTTATTGGAGGGAAGGAGCATCATTCATGGGAATTCTATTGCTTAAGGATTAGAGATCTAATATGGGAGAAAGCGGCTACAAGAGATCATGACCATGACTCCACCACCATTATTGATTTATTTGGGACTTATTTTGACCTTGAAGTTCTGATGAAAACCTACCCAATAGCCTCCAAAGATGCTTCAATTCTGGGGAGATTTTAAACTCTAGCTGGCGTTACAATATAATCATAATATTGATCCTAGGGAAAATCCAAGACCAGTTCCTTCAGAGGGAAACCAATGTGGCTGCTTCATTTGTTTTGCTTCTGCTGCTGCTGAGGATGATGATGATGATGGCGACGACGATGATGACAGGTTCCTATAAATTCTTTGCACCTTCTACATTTTCTGTAGGGTGAAAGAAAGACTGCCTTCTACTGACTTGCGTTTATCATCTTGGGTATTTCTGTAAGAACTGAGGACTATTTTAACCCAAGTCTGTGGAAACTTAGACATGTAATATGTTTGTACACTTTCCCAGGGTAAATTTGAAGCTCCAAGAAAATGAGCCAAAGAGAAAATGACCCTTCTGGGTCAGTTTCAGAATTAGAACTAGTCTATATGAACCCAGAGACTGGGGCATGGATTTGTATTTTGAATATATTTTGTATTCACTTCTATGCACAAAACTATTTCCCCTCCAGAAGAATATAAACTCTTGGTGGAAAAGGATTATTTTTGTTTTTGTCTCAGTGCTTGGTGCTTAGCACCAATTGTAATTATCTATTGCACAGGTAGTAAGCACCAGACGTAGAATTCAAGTTTTTACAATATTGAATCATTCTGAAAACACTGGGAGAGTGTCTGTTAAAGTACCTCTTGTGATAAAAACTTCTATGAAGTGAGAACGCACCCACTAATGGATTATTTTGTACATGGCAGATGCTTTCATTTTCATAAAATATGGGTGTACCTGTATTGTCAAAATACACACACACACACACACACACACACACTCCTCCTTCCTATAAATATATTATTAAAGAGCTGAACTTGAGTCCCACTTCTGTGACCCAGTGACGATCATTGTTAGAAGTATTGATACTTCTCCTCCCCACATTCCCCTAATAAATGGTTCTAAGGTAACAAATATCTCTTCACAAAACTCCAGTCTCCTTCCTTTCTCCAATCATCACAGCAGTTTGAGGGGGACCACTAATAGCTGTGAAACATGCAACTACTCCTCCCATTCCATGCATCACTCACTGGGGGAGGACAGTCTTTACAGCCTTCAGAAGGTTGGGTCATTTCAGCTGTCTTCGAAAAGGGGCAAATGATAAGGTCCATCCATCCCCAGCTACCAAAGACACTGCATGGGTGACAAATTTCCATGGCGGAAGGGGAGAAATCTTAACCCACCAGGGGTAAAAATAGGAATTTTGTCACATAGAACAAAAATACTTTGTCATGGTGCCCCCAGGTGTTGAGGCAGCTACACAAAGAACTTTGTGAAGATGACAATGGCAGTTTTGAGTTGAGGGAAAGAGAAATTTGGCCCTCATCTCTGTAAGGGTTAGAAAGAAAGACATGGCAACCAGAGAGAAAGACTGAAAGGTGAGGGATAGAGGTAGTGGTCTCCCACCCACCCTTAGAAAGTTCATCACTCTGCTCCTCCCTCCACATGTCAGTGTCTGAGGACAGAGCTCTATTTGGACCATGCCTGTGATATACGCAGTGTCCACAGCAATCCCCTGAGCATTCCAGATCAACAATGTCCAGGTACCTAATTCATGCAGTCAGACAAAGTGGCATTTAGTTGCAAAGAGTATGTTTAATGATCATTCCTTCATGAAAGCTCATGACCAGGTGCAACACAAGCAGCTGGTATGAAAGACTAGATCAGCCAGGCAAGTCTTCTCATAGGTCTCCCTGTTCACACAACTGTAGAAGGCATTTTTGTCCTTGGGGTTTGGATAGAGGCCATTGGACTTGGCAGCACAGAATCCACCTTCTTCTGCCATCACTAGAAGAGTTTGCTTGACAACCTAAGGGAATAAGCATTTACCCAGTATTTACTCATTCCTTCTCTGCTTTTCTTTCCCTGACTTTTCCTGTCTCCTCATCAATTCCAGTGGTCATTGGCAGAATTCAAAGGCATTAAAATATAAAGGGAATGATTCCCCCCTCAAATCCTATATCTGGATTTTATTGAAACTCACTTATACACTTCTGCTACGGCATAATGTCACAACGGATGTTCACTAAACAAGTTATGACCTTATAAGGTTTTGTTGGTCTTCCTTGCCAGTTCCAGGTTACGTGCTAAAGCAAGTAAAAAATAGGTTTAACAATCTTTAAAATAGAATCAAAGTGAAAAGAGTTTCAGATTGATGCTCTTCCTCTCCAACCTTTCTGCTTTGGGGCTCCCTGGATGGTAGGATTGCTACTAATTAAGAGGGGAGAAACCCAAGGTAGACTTGATGGCGTTCCTGAGTGGGTATTTGCCTTGTCCACAGAAAGTGCCAGTGAAGTCATCCAAGTCAATGTCCCAGACCATGGCTCCTCCAAAATTGTTCTGCAGCAACCAGTCTGTCTATTGGGAGAATCAAAAGCATGTAGAGGACATGGTTACTGGGGGCTTCCTGCCAACCAAAGCCCTGGGACCTTCAGGGTTACTATCTTAAGAGGTGTGAACTGCAGACTGAGAAAAAAAGAGTGAAGCTGAGAAAGAAAGGAAGAATCTAGAGGTGACTTAATGGTTAGAATATTGAATTTAGAATCAGGTAGTCCTGACTTCAAATTCTGCCCCAAACCCTTACTAGTTATGTGATCCTGGACAAGTAATATCTCTCAGCCTCAGGTTTCCTGTTTGTAAAATGAGGGCATTGGACTCAATGGCTTCTAAGGTACCTTCTGGGTCTAAATTTATGATTCTATGAGTTAGAGAATGTGCCTTCCTCCACCCTCAGGTTCAATACACGGAAGGAGATGATATACAGGGAAGTGAGGAGAATTTGTGAGGAACTGTCCAACTTTAAATGGATTAATGGGGATTTTTAAATAAGAAAGTCTTGCAAAAGAGGAAAAGGACGTAGTCCCGGATGAAAAGCAACAATTTCTGTCTTAAGTCTGGTCTGATGTCCCACTAGCTGAGAATGCTCTCTGAATGATTCCTGTAATTGTGCTATGAGAGAGAGCGTGTCCACCTCAGGGTGAAAGTAGGGAGTGAGGATGCGAAGAGAGCAACCTAAGGGTTAGAAAATAGAGCTGAGCTTGCCTGCTTGGGATCCCAACAAATGTACTACAAGGTTAGTGGGCAATGCTGGACTCCAACTCAGTAGGAGGACAAAAGTGATGGAGCTTAGAACCCTACAGAGTTTTCTGTCTTCTTTATTTTTATCTGGGAGTAGCAGGCAAGGTTTTGATCTAGAGAAGGGGTTCTCAATCTGAATCCCATGGACTTACAAGGCACCTGGGTGTAGAATTTGGAAGGTCCAGATATGAACTTGGATGGGAAAAATGACATCCTTATTTTTAATAGAATTGGTTTCTTTTGTCATTCTATGTTTTTTTTATTTTCTGCATTTAAAATCATGACTCAAAGGAGTCCAGATTCTTCACCCAACTCTAAGCAAGAGAGTCCACGATGCAAAAAGGTTAAGAATCTCTGATTTAGAACTACATGAAAGGGAAGGTCTTTGAGATGCCAGAAGATGCATGGAGATACCCAGACACTCTTAGAATCATTGAATGAAGCCCAGACTACCTAGAACTCAGTTCCTTTGATACTGAGGATGTCTGCAAAGCTAGCCAATAGCAGTGAATCACCAAGGAAACAAGAGAGAGAGATAATGACTTGAAACACTTGAGAGAGGGAAAGAAGAATGTAGCATAGACAGAGAGATGGTAGAATGCCACTAACGATTACTAGAAGTATCAGATTTGTGGGACCCCTACCCCTACCTCAAACTACATAGGGAAAAGAAGCAGGACCTACCTTGATAGTGAAACTCTTGGGATTATCATCACCAATCCATTGGTTTCCTTTGTAAGCATAAGGAACCTGTTGAGGGATGTTCCACACTTTAGTGGTCCCTTTCAGGAAGCCACAGGCCTAGGACAGGACATAACTTTTCTGTTTTATAATTGGGTCGCCTTAAGCAAGTCCCTTCTCTCTAGGCCTCATTTTCCCTATTGGTGAAATGCTAGGACTGGATTTGATAGCCTCTTATTGCCCTTCGAAATGTAATGTTCTGGGACAACACATTCTATATTGTAAAATATTCTTTTTCTCTAGCCATTTCTTCCATCAAACCTGGCTACCATTTTCCTACATAGGAGAATATACTGCCCGCTGACTTCCCACAGTATCAGTTGGAATGAACTAATTCTAGTCTCAACCAAATCCCCCTCCTTTGGTTTCAAACTAAATACCTTGTAGCTTCTCAAAAGTTCATTAAACACAAGCCCAGAGAGCTAGGATCTGGTCCTGACGATGCCTTTAATGAATTGTGTGACTTGGACAAATTAACTTCACTGAGCCTCAGTTTGTTTATGTAAATAATACAATTTGCCTTGTGCTCATGGAAGGATGGTGAGGATGTAACATGGGAGCATAGGAATCTCAGTGCTTGGAAAAGTGAAAGTGGTAGATACAGTTACCAAAACAGGGACTGTTGTATCCTTGGGTAACTCTAAACCCTTTGAGATAGGAATTTTTTCAGTCATTTTGTCTTTACATACTTTTCAGTGCCTTGTACACACATTTTTGATGCCTAATAAATTTGGTTCTTGTGAAATCTTTTCAACTGAGTTAAACAGTCCCACCATTCTTTGTGCCCTTATGCCCACATCCACATAAGCAGTAAGGAGTCAGAGTGCAGACTCTCCCATTATGTTTTCCCAGCTGAGCAGTAAGGTCTACTGAGCCCCCTGTGGACCTTATCTCAAAAGAGGCAAGGCTTCCAGCCTCCTGGGTATAGGGTCCAGGAGTACCAGAGCCAGAGGTGGGAGCATCCAGGCCATGGTTGGAGGGGTGATGAGGGTGAATGTCAGTGCATAGGCACCAAACTCAACCATCAGCTTCTCAGCAGGTGCGCCATTGTTTTTCCAGAAGTTCATGGCATAGTCCTCAGGGACAAAGGAGAAGAAGCAATTAGAAACTGGGCTAGCTGGGACAGCTATATGTATGTGCCCTGTAGCTTGTGGAGGTAATATTCCTATCTGTACTTCATGCCAACACTGGTTTTGCGTATATACACATATATATATGTAACACTGGACACATCTAAGGATCCAGATCCTGGCCAGTTCACAGAATGAGACAGCCTGACAGAAACGGAAAAGAAATTAAGGGGCAGGCTTCTCAAGGAAAGAAGACCACTGCACTGGCCATCCAATTTCCTACTAATCAGTCAAACAACAGGCACCTATTTAGTACCTACTATGTGCCAGCATGAGGGATACAAAGAAAGGTATAAGACAGTGCCCTTGAGAAGTCCACAGTCTAGTGGAGGAGCTCACAATATAGAATGAAAACTTCCTGAGGGAAAGAGGCCATTTCTTCTTGATCTCTATATCCTTCCTAACACAGAAGAGGTACGTATGAGGTACTTAACAGAGACTTACTAGGAGAATGATTTTGGAAAAATGAATGTTCTCAATTTCTAATTATTATTAGAATTAACTTCTAATTAATTAGAAATAATTATTATTTCTAATCTTAACAACTGAAGTACAACTTAGGCCCCAAATGGACCCATTTCCTTTCTCTTTTGGTGTCATATAGATTATATGAATCACTCCCTATTATCTGTATGAAGGCTCTCCCATTTCAGATTGTTATCTAATTTTAAAATTCTAAACTGACTTTCATATCCAGTCAGCACATTTCTAATCAATCTCAGACAGAAGTTTAAAAAGTTTCACTTCTTGAGGATAGTCGTGAGTGGACAGGAAGTCAGCACATGTGGTCCCGAAATAAAATAGAAGGGATTTTTGGATTATCTGTTATGATAATTTTATGATATATGTATATATATATATATATATAAATATATATATATATATATATATATTCAATCTAATATTCTCCTCTACTAATCACAAAGAGTGGAGAGTTGACTGCAGTTAATCTTGAATCTGAGGGCAGGAGCAAGAAAATAAGAAATGGGGAGGAAAAGAGAGATGATGTGATTCAAGGGCAGTTGACTGGGATGAATTTTGCTACTTACTCCATGGGAGACTTTGAGCCCCTGGACCTCAGTCTCCTCTTTAAAATGAAGCTTTCAGACCTACATGAACTCTCTCTGCTCCCAGCTCCACATCTTTGAGATGAGACTTATGCCCTGCAGCCTCCTTCAGCATCCCAGACAGCTGGGGCTCCTGTCTGTATTCCCTAGTGGTGCATTCTCCTCTCTTCTCTACCATGCCTGTTCAAAGGCTCATGGTGGCTATTGTATCAGAGCCTCAAGACAGAGCTTTCATTACCACATTAAAGGAGATGTAGTCACCCTTGTCATTGGGTCCAGCATATAGAGGACTGTCTTCTCCAGTGAAGGTCTCCCAGGGGCCCCTCAGGTCATTAGTTATCACAGTGATAAGATCCATGTATCTGGGAGAGGGAGAGGAAGAAAGGAGGGAAGTGACCCAAGGTCGATGAGGCTCATGGTTTTCACTCCATTCCTCTGTGTATTGTACTCCTCTCCCCTTCTGTATTCCTTAGGCCTTGACCATCATGAGTCTTTTCCCCTCTATCCCATTCACCTGAGGCCTTGTTGACTTAATCCTTACCTACTGTGTTGCTTTGTAATTTTTCACTACTTTGTTTCATGTGTTTGTTTATTTGCTTTTTTTCACAAGCATGGAAGTAAATAATTTCTATGCTCAAGACATAGGTGAAATTTGGAATAGTGGATGATACGGAACAGTCTGATTTGTTCCAGTTTTGCAAATATCTCTAGAGATAAGATCAAAGTCTTAACTCTCAAACTAGCTTCCCCCAAGAAAGCCCTGTCCAGGTTTGAGTCTCCCAAGACTCTGACTTGCTTTCTCATTAGTGGGCCTATATGAGCAGCTCTACTACTGCTGTGACTCAGTTGAATCCTGATATGAGTAATCCCGTGGGCTTGGAAAACACTTACTTGGCCATCTCAGGGAACTGGTAGGCTGTCTCAATGGTGCCTTTGCCTGCAGATACAGCAGCAGAAAAGAGGAGTCAGGACTTGTTGCTCTGAGTAGCCTCTTGCTCAAAAGCCTCATACATTTCCTGGGATACAGAGGGCACAGACTTTATGTTGTAAATTTGGTGTGTATGTGTGTGTGGGAGAGAGAGAGAGAGAAACAGAACCCAGAGTCATTTCATTTTCCCTATAATTACACACATTCTTGTATCATTTGATTGTTATCATGGTTATGAAATTGGAGGGAGGAGAGGAATAGAGAAGAGAGTACAACAACCTCCACACTTTGAGTGAGGAAATCTGAGTTCAAGTTCTGGTAATGATGTGACACTAGACCTGTCACAACTTGCTTCACACTAGATGATCTCCGAGATCCTTTGAAGCATTAGTCTTTTGCCTCTGTGTTTGATTGTAAACTTAACAAATACAAGGACTGGGTATCCAAAGTCCCTCTGACTTGGTGAGATCTGCCAGAGTTTGTTCTCTACCAGCATAGTCTTTGGAAACTTGACTTAGTTAAAACTTGATCATCTGCTATTGGATCAGTCTAGGGTGGGCTCAGAATACATATGGATGAATGGTGGGGAGAGCCTGAAAGTAGATCTGGAAAGTTCTAGAGAGACATGAGTGGCTAACAGAAAGCAGAATTGTGCCTGGGGAGCTCAACCCATGAGGACATTGAATAAAGGCCATATGCATCTAGGTTTTTGGATACTGGTCTGACAGGTCAAGAAGTGATGCCTGACCAGGGCAGAAGAGCCTCTAGGAGATAAAGGCACCATGTAAACCAAAGGAGAACACCCAACTGATAAGAGAGGAAACTGACACAACCAGCCTTATAAAGACTCTGTGAAGACCCCCTTAGGGTATTATATAACTTGGGTGCAGGGAAGGGTCTTTTAGAAGTTTATTATTGAAATGACATCTGCAACTGTTGGTCATTGCCTACCAGGTCCATATCTTTTTAATGGCCTCAGAACCAGGGCCTGAAATGTGCTCAGTAACTCCTAACTTAGCAAATTGATGGCAGATATGCAAATATAGGCATGTGGTTGTGTGGGAATGTGTCAGTTGAACTTTGTGATAGATAAGGTTTTGGAATATCAGAATTCATTTCTATTAGTGTAGGGTAGTGGGAAGACCCCCCCCAGTCCTGGTGTTGGAGGATACCCATTTGTACCCAAGTGGTGCTGCTTACTAAATGAGAGATCCTAGGGAAATCACATATTCTCTCTAGACATTGGTTTCCTCATCTGTAAAATGAGGAGATTAGAATGAGATGATTTCTTCATTTCCTATGGCTAAATCTTGTGGTCTTATATGATCCCTCTCTCATTTCTCTTCCCCTTTCATCCCTTTGCTTTTGTCATTTAGTTTATCACCACCAATCCCTTCATACAGTTGCTTCTTCTCAGTGCTAGTATCTCTTCTGAGAATTATTCTTTCATATATCCTTCTCTGTCCCCCACCCTCCATGGACTCCTCTGGGCTCTCTCCATTCCCCTCCCTCACACTTCTATGCTATATCAGAAAAAGCATCAATCTCCAACCCCTCCAAGGTGGCCAGGGATCCTCCTATCCCTTGGACATTAGGGAGAGAAAGTTTACCTTCAATAGGACAGTAAAGAGTTGCCAAGTGTCTGCTGGGTTGCCCCAATTGCCAGGGTACTCTCAATCAATGTCCAATCCATCAAAGTTGCACTTTCTCAGAAACTGAATGGCTGACTGGATGAAGGCCTGGCAGTTTGCAACAGTAGCAACCATATCAGAGAATCTAGAAGTAGCAAAACGAAAACAAAAACCAAACTGATGACAGGCTTAAGCTCTTCTGGGAGCAGAAAGGGAACCCATTTTCTTGTGAACTGGTCTTCATTTACTTTCAAAGGGCTAGATCCCCCTGAAGTATAAGTCTAATGTTCAGGGATCCTGGGGACTTGTATAGCCCGTTCTAAGTATATTGTCTAGCCTTACCCCGGATCACTAATGAGGGGCTGATGAAGAAATATCTAATAACTTCAGGTAGCAGCACCATGAGGATACTTGTTTGGAAAGACTCAGAGACATTTTCTGTGGGTAGAGGGAGAACTTTACAAATAAAAATATATGTCCATCTTTCTCTGCTATTTGTTCCATTTGGTAAACTAACTTAGTTTTGTCAGTGGGGCTACACTGGTCCCAATAGTCATTAATTGGTTAAGTAAATCAACGAATCCATCAACAAGTATTTTTTGAGTACCTAGCAGAGAATCCAGAGTGACAACAGCCCTGATATCAGGGTAGTGCCATGCTCTGGCATATGACCAACTCAAAGATTTTCTTTCCCCAAGGAGCCAAAATATATGGGCCATAAGCAGGAAGTGCCAAGCAGTGGTAGTGACAACTTGGGGAAATGATGAATGGGCGAATGGGCAGAAAGATGGATAGATGGAAAAGGAAAGGTTGAGAAGCCAGTTTCCAGGGAAGGAGAAAGAGAAACTCCTCTTGGAGGCGCTAGTCTCCACTCACCAGTGGGGATCAGCAGTTTGCTCATTGTAATCCTGAGTTGTCACCACCAGGTCCTAGCCCAGCTGGGCTCTAGATTCACTTTTGTAGGGAATTGTGGTGCCCCACCCCCTGCCCCCACCCACCTCCTTAGGGTGACGTTCAGTGGTGTGCATGGTGAGGTGATGGAGGCATGAGGTTCCACGTGTCTCTCCTCCATCTCCTCTGCATCTTATGTGTGTGTTCCATCTTGTGTAATTAGCTCAAAGTATAGGGAACATTAAAATGGAAACTTTTCAAGCTACTTTGAAGGTTGACTGAAGTTACCAACCATTGTGGCAGGAAAGCAATCACATGCACAGGGCTAGCTCAAGGAGCCAAAGTCATTGCATGAGCAGTAGGACCCTCTCCTAGCACACCTGGGAGCTTGTGAAAGGTTGTGAAGAGGGGAGGTTTGCTCCTCTTGGGTCTATCCTCCATAGCTCTTGGGGAACTGCTCTCTGGGTCTACCCTTTGGCATAACTGAAAAGTAAGAGAAATGAGGACTGCTCCTTTTCCTGTGTTGCGCCCCCTGAATAACACTGAAAAGGTAGATTGGTGCCAGATTGTAGAAGGCATGTCAATGCCAGACTAAGCAGTTTGGATTTTATTTGGATCCAATGAAGAGTTTTGAGCAAAACAGTGGTAGGATCAGATCTCTGTATAAATAAGATTACTCTGGTGGTAATGTGAAGGACAGATGGGAAAGGGGAGACTGAAGACATAGAGACCAGTTAAGGGACTATTACAATACTCTAAGGAAGAAGTGATGAGGTCTCAATTCAGTGAGGACAGTGGGAATGGAAAGGCCTGGGGGGAGGGGAGTGCGTACTTTAAGCAGTCAAGATTTCAGGCCACCTAACAGCACTATCACAGGTCAAAGGAGGATATATTAGGTTAGATATGGCCTCATGGTACCGCTTCAGTCTCAGTAGCTGGGCCACTCCCTTTGGTCTTTAAAAAACCCTTCACACATTGTGACTCCTCACTAAACGATTCCTATCAAAGACATGGCCTTTGTTAGACTTTCTCCATCTGGTTTCTAAAAAATTTACTGTGACTTTAAGGACCACAGGACAAACTGACCTTGTCAGTAAGTCAACTAGCACTTATTAGCACCTATTATGTGCCATGTACTATGATAAGCATTGGAGTTTCAAAGAAAGGAGAAAAAAATGCTTCACTGGGAAGGCATCATTTCCCTCTGATTTGGTTGTATAAAGCTAGGGACTGAAGGTGAATGAGGAAAAACGAAAATCACAAACATTACCTCCCTAAGCCTTAAGGCTTTGCAAAATAAGGGAGCTGGGCTATATCACTTGCCTCTGTGACTTTCATGAAAAACATAGGGACAGAGAAATTCCCAGTGATACTCTGACTTGGTCACCTGCCTTGAGGCAACTAGATCTGATGGGGAGAGACTCAGGGGCATGAGAGGAAAGAGTTTTCAAGGATTGTTGATGACGTCTGTCTCCTGGGTACCTAGCTTAAAAATAAGACTCTGTAATCTTCCCTGTCCTGGAGACAGGTCAATGGGCCCAATGACCTCTGGAGGTTCTTTCCACCTGGAAAACCAAGGGCTCCTCTTGATGCCTAAAATTGCTCCAACCCCAGAAAATATCCTTGCTAGAAAAAGTTGGCTAGTCCAATGCCCATGCAATTGGTTATATTCCCAGCATTTCTTAAAGATTCCTAGAATAGTTCTTATCTTCCTAGAAGGACCTAGAAATCCTAGAAGATTCCTCTCTTGATTTCCCAGTTCCTAATGCCTTCCCCTTTCCCTCTGAAGTGACATTATGTGTACTTATCATATATTTTGTATTTCCTGACCTCTGTATTTATACCACCCTCCCTCTCCATTAAATATAATCAGTCAACAAGCAATTTTTGGTACTTAATATGTGTCAGGCACATGTTATGTCTGAGAATATAAATACAAGTAAAAAAGAAAGGCAGCCCTTTCCCTCAAGAACATTACATTCTAATGGGGAAGGAAACACATAGAAGGAAGCTGAAAAGAAGGTGGGCAGAGAATGAATCCTGTGCTTGGGCATGAAGTGTGCAGCCTGGTAGGAAATGAAGAGAGGCCACTGCCTGGGTGCTCTCCATAACTGGAGGTTCTGGGAGGAGCCCTCCCCACTCCAGTGTAAATGCCTTGAAGACAGGAACCATTGATTTTTTGTCTTTGTATCCCCAGTACCTGTTACAATGGCTGGAACATGACAGGGAATGAATAGTTTTGGTGTTTGTTGAATCAGTGGCTATGACCATTCTCATTGGTGCTTCCTAGAGCACCCTCAGACCCAATATCTGCTTCTCCCACACCTGCAATTTCCATGGTTCCCTGATGCCAAGTGACTCAGGGTATCCTTAGATTAGGAGTTTCCAAATGTTTTGTTAGGAGATCACCTTTTCACTTCACCCATCAATCGGCCAATGTTTATTGAGTGCCTGCTATGGGCCAGAATAGAAATTCAAATGCTCTGAGCAAA
The DNA here is from genome assembly GCA_028658325.1 of Potorous gilbertii. Taxonomy (NCBI): domain Eukaryota; kingdom Metazoa; phylum Chordata; class Mammalia; order Diprotodontia; family Potoroidae; genus Potorous; species Potorous gilbertii. The sequence goes on from JAQQSK010005159.1 coordinate 14,084, forward strand.
CAAAGAATCGAGCAATGGTTAATCTCAAAATATTTTCATGATAACATGAGTAGAGTGAAGGACCTTTAGGGATTTAGGTATATGCTTGATAGGGCAGAGATTACAGGTGCCGATCTAGGGTTCTAAGGGCTTTTCCCTCTAAAGGATGATGAGATGGAGTATTACACAAGTAACTGCTTTGACAGATTTCTCTTATAGGAATTCTTTCCTCATCCCCAGAGTTGTTAGCACTCACTCTCTTGCATTTACCTTGAATTAACTTATCAGTTTTCCTATGATGTCTCCTAGTAGAACCAAGCTCCTTGAGGACAGGAATTGTTTTGTTTTCTGTGTTTATATTCCTACAATTTAGCACCTTTTCTCTTCACAATAGGCAAATGACAGATGTTCATTTTAATCAAACCTTGAGATCCACACTCAAGCATCTAGTCTGGCATTTACAACAATAGCTTATTTTTGCTCTCCATGTTATTATAAGTTTTGCTCCTGTACATGAATGAATGGCGGAACAAATTAATTAATGAAAAAGCATTGATTAAGCACCTCCTACACTCCAAAAGTTGGGGGTAAAACGGAATAAAACAAGCTAGACATGAGTACAAAAATGGAAATGCAAGGAACAGCCACATGCAGAACAAAGTGAGTGTTGGAAAGTTATAAAGAATGGGAATAACTAGAAGAATGAGATATGGGACCACACTCACCCCACCACATCCCTCTGCAAGGTGGAAGGTCTGCTTGTATTTTCCAGACCTTTCGAAATGTTTTAATCAGAATTTTTCCTTCTTTTTCTTTCTTATTTTGTCTTTAAAAGTACTCTGTGTCATATGGTATGACTCTAGGAGGGAGCAAGCAAGAAATACTAGGGAAAGTTAGGAAAATCTTTAAAAACAAAAGAGCAAGAAAAACATGCTCTTCAAGAGAGAGGAAGAAAAAACTAGACCATCACTGTTGTCAGGAGCTTTCATTCTAACTGGGAAAGATTACATGTAAAAGTAAATCCTGTTCCAGGTGGAAAGAAAGGTCTGGAAGTACTCAATGTGCAACAGTAATGGAGGGATGAGAATGGAGAAGGAAGAGAAGAGAGGCTACTGAAGTATTTAAAATGGTAGTGCCATGGGGACTGTAGGTTGTGGACTCAGTGACTTCCCCACTTCTACTTCTCAGTGTTATCACAGGCAAAAGCAAGGTTTGGTAAGAGATGACCTCTCCATTCTTTCACCCTGAATTTTTTATGTTGCCTGATTTCATATGTACAACATGACCCATTGGCCTCCGTTGTCCTCGTTTGACTGAAATGTGCTGCTTCTTCTGTCATTTATCACTTCTGCCCCTCATTTCACCTGCTGGTTGTGACCATATTTTGCCTGATTATTCCTGTCTAGCTCCTATCAGCCAAGACCCATCTCTGCTTGGGAAATCAGATTCTACTAATTGATTTCAAAGCCTCATTCAACCATGTCCCAAACCAGTTACAGCTTCTATATCCCTTTCTTTGAAGTTGGTTGGAATTCCCAGGAGGGAGAGAAGTCAATAGCATCCAGCCTAGAAATCTACCAAGTTTCAAGATCTCTTAATTTGAGGTCTCTGGCCAAGACCCATCAAGTAGCAATCAAAGTTCTTGAAGGTCATTGCAATGTACTTCATATTTCCAGATTCTTGAGGATGGGTGATGACTTAGAAACAATTGGTAACACCAAGGCTATTTTTACTCATGGTCATCAAATACCTATTCCTTTTTAATTTCTCTTATCCTGACTCAGTGCAATTTAAACTTCCTGGGGACCAGCTAGAATAGGATCCCATTTCCCCAAGCTTGTAGTAACAAACTTCTTCGATTACTGTCCATTGACTTTTTATGTATTTTGTTAATGATATCACCTCCATTGCAATGTGAACTCGTTGGGGGAAAGCGTTTGTTTTTGTTTTTCTTTGTATCCTAAACTTGACATAATAAATATTAAATATTTGACTGACTGAACAGTCTTGTGAATGTTTCAAGTCAATTACCTCTTTCATTCTTTGCTCTATCATTGGTTGTCACCATCACCAAAGTTTCTAAGAATCAGGTTTGTGACCCTTTGGGGAGACCCTCTATTCCCATGAACAATGATCCTGGGTCCTCTTCAAGGTGATGAGACTGGAAGAAAAGGTCAGGTCAGAATATACTCTGAGCCAAATACTCATGCCCCCTCCTTTCTAGTTTCCTTATCTCCTCCAGGATGTTTACAAGGTAAATGTCTCCTCCTTCCTTTCAGAAAAAAGGTGTGAGGGAGAGACAGTTCCATAGAGTTCAGAGCCTAGGGCTCGAGGAACAGACCCCAATGAATTCTTGAGAGCCATTGGACTGATCATTTGTCTCTATATGGCCATTAGGAAGCAAGTTAATATGTTGGATCTCTCTGTTCTGAGTCCATCCCCAAGGCATGAGTGAAAAATAGCAAAAGACTTTCTGTTGGCAGCGATGGATATACCTGGGAAAAGTCTCCTAGCAAACAGGATTAAATGACTTGCCCATTGTCACACTGTCTGAAACCAGATTTGAACTTAATGAGATGTCTTCCTCACTCCATATCATGTATTCTATCCACTGTGCCACCTAGCTGCCAAATAGATAGATATAAAGAGATACATAGAGATAGATGGATAGATAGATAGATAGATAGACAGTTCTATCTATTTCTTACCTCCACCACCTGACACAATGTCTGACATAAGGTGGGTGCTTAATAAAAGCTCGCTGATGGAGTATGATTCCCATTTCCCAATTCTCTTGGAAATATTCCCCAGTATTCCCAATATTCTGGGACTCCTAGCAGATATCTCTACCTGTCCCAAGGTAGTGGAAGCAAGGACAGTGACTATTGGGTCCTGAGGATGCTTTGGTTCAAAAGTTTGTCAAACCTTCTCCAAAGTAGAGAAGGAAGGAAACGAGCATTTATTAAACACTTCCTGTGTGTCGGGCACTGTGCCAACGGCTTTACAAACATTACCTCATTGGTCATAATAACAGTCCTGGGAAATAGGTGCCATTGTTATTCTTATTTTACAGCCAAGGACATTGAGGCAAACCAAGGCTAAGTGACCTGCCTGGGGAGGCATGGCTGGTAAAGGGCTGGGGTCACATTTGGATTCAGGTCTTCCTGTTTCCAGACCTCGAGGTCTATGCATTGAATCTCTTCAGGGCCTCTTCTAAGATAAGACCAGCTTGGCCCTTGAGCACAAGCAGGTGTGCTACTGTGGAAAGTACAACGGATGAGGACTTAGGAGGTGATCATCCTGGCCCTACCAGGCCACTTACTAGCTATGTCCTTGGGCCACTGGCTCTGGAGTTTTTGGTTCCTTATGTTGTTGACATGAAAACCAAGCTTTGAGCATCTCTGATGATGAGGTCTGGGATCTTAGAAGGTGATGAGGAAGGGAGAAGAGTTCTGGCCACCTCCTTCCAAATCCTATAAGTCAGCTAGGAGAGCTGAGGGGAGGGGGTGGTGGTGGAGGCTTAGTTATAGTAATTATAGAAATTATGTGTCACTCCTGGTAATTTTCACGTAGAACAAGCTAACCAACGCCTCTAATTAGATCTGTATCAGAATAACTGCAGCAGGCTCCACTCTGACTTTGGCATCAACCTCCCTTTGTGTGCGTATTTCAGTTTTGTCTTCAGTTTCTTGTTCACAAAGCCTGGTGTTCGCAGATTCAGAGAACTTTAGAATCAATGAGTGTCAATATGCTGCAGTGGATGCACAGGTGATCTTGAAGCCAGGAAGTCTGTGACCCCAGACAAGTCATTTAAACTCTCTGTGCCTTCAGAAATGCTGAGACTATAACTTGTAGTTCTAAGTCTTTAGGGGTAGGCATAGGGATGTCCTTGGCAGATTTTTCTCACCCAGAGTTCCTATGTCAAAGAAATCTCAGGGTTAATCCCTATTCCATAGACTGTCAGAAAGAAAAAACTCCTAAGAGATTGGATAGATTGTCAAACTTGGGGTCAGGAAGGCCTGACCTCAAATCCATCTTCAGACACTTTCTAGTTGCATGGCTTTGGGTGAGTCATTTAACCAATATTTGTCTCAGTTTCCTCATCTGTAAAATGGGCATAATAACAGCACAACTTATAGAGTTGGTGTGAGGATAAAATGAGCTAAAAGTGCATTGGAAATTCTAATGTGCTATATATGTGATTAATGTCATTTCAAATATGGAAGACATTGGTCAAGGAATTTATACTTACACAAATCAAGAAGAACAAATTTCCTGCCTTATATATGAGGGCAGACGAGAAAGAGGGAGGGAGAGAATTTAGGACTCAAAATTTAAAAATAACTGTTAAAAATTATTTTTACATGTAATTGGAAAAATAAAATATTTAATTTAAATGTAAAAGCAAACAAAAAAACAAAGAAGATATGACATTTCCTGAGTGGGATGTAATGGAAAGTGATGTTCACACTGGACCTGGCTTGGTCAAGCAGTATGAAAGTGATTAATTTCTCAGTACTCTTCCCTGGTCAGATTAGCATCTAGTATATTGTGTTTGATTCTGGGCATGGAATTTTAGGAAGGGAGGCCTCAAAAAGGTAAAAGGCCTTGAGTTCATGCTACATGAAGATTGACTGAAAGAACTGGAAACATTTAATTTGGAAAAGAGAATATAAAGAGAAGACAAGATAAATGTGTTCACTTATTGGAAAGGGAATAGTGGGGCAGATGGCATAGACTTGATGGAAAAATACGAGTAGCAGGTGGAAGTTGTAGAAAGGCAGTTTTAGGTCTGATATCAAGAAAAACTTCGTAACAATTAGTTTGAGGGATAGGCTGCCTTAGCAGACAAGGGAGATCCTCCTCACAAGAAGTCTTCAAGAAGAGCTCTGTACTTATACAAAGATAGTCTTCTTTTATCATCAACAACCTTGTGAGGTAGGTCAATTATTTTCAGCCCATTTTACAGTTGAAGAAACAAAGACAAACAGAGTATCCAGGGTCACACAGTGACTGAGGTCATATTTGAACTCAAGTCTTCCTTACTCCAAGCACAATGGTCTGTGTCACTGTGTCATCTAGCTGACATATGAGCCCTAGTTGAAGGAACTGGGTCTGTTTAATGTGTAGACTTGTGCAAAGAATAAAAGGAAATGACAGATTATTATTAAAGGGCTATTCTGTGGGAAAAGAATTAGATTAGTTTTTCTTGGTTCCAGAAGGCAGAATTTCAAGCAAATATAAGTTGCAGTAAGGGAGATTTTGGTTTGATGTAAGTAAAGACTTTCTAATAATTAGAATTTTGCAAAAATGAAAAAACATTCCTTCCAGGGATAGTGGTGGAATAAGATTCTTTCATGGGCAGCTCAGTGATGCAGTGCATAGAGTCCCTGGCCTGGAGTCAGAAAGACTCATCCTCCAGAGTTGAAATCTGACTTGAGATAACTTACTGTGTATCCCTGGGAAAGTCACTTAACCCAATTTACCTCAGTTCCTCACCTGTAAAATGACCTGGAGAGGGAATAGTAAGCCACTCCAGTATCCAGAAACCCCAAATGGGATCATGAAGAGTTGAAAATGACTAGAAAACAACTAAACAACAAGACTAAACAAAAACAACATGGAGTAATAAGTTTCCCCTCACTGGAGGTCTTTGAGTATTGAGTAACTTATGTTTGGAAATAAAAGGGATTTTCATTGTTGTTCAGGTGGAGGTAAGATTAAACAGTTTCTTATATCCCACCTAATTGTGCAATGCTGTGAAAGGCAGTGAGGTGGTGTAGTGGATAGAGTGCCAGTGCAGGAGTCAGGGGGACCTGAGTTCAAATCTCACCTCAGACACTAGACACTCGCTAGCTGTATGACCTTGGGCACGTCACTTAACCCCAACTTGCCAAATCCTGGGTCATGTCCAGTTATCTGGATGAATATCTGGTGAGTGGCTTCAGATGACTCTGGAGGACAAGTGAGGCTGGTGACCTGCACAGCCTTCCCTCACTCAAAACAATGTCAAGTGCAAATCATGTAATCATTTCTATGTTTGAATGGTCTTCTTCAGCAACAAAGGATGAACACACATAACCACAATGCTGTAAAAATCTTATGGTAGTTAATTTCTATTTTTGGAAAGAGTTCAGGAACCAGGGAATAAGTCTGGACTGAACAGGCTGCTAGGAGTGTTGACTGCTGATGATAACTGGCTTCGGACTGAGCTACCTTGGCTTTTGCCCAAGTAGGCACTTTTGGGTTTATTCCTTTGTCTACCATCAGCAATAGAAAACCAGAGTAGAAGCCAGTGGCCTTCAGGGCACTAATTATAGGAAGCTGACTATCCAATCATTGTGTAATGGCCATTGTAAGAAGCTGGCCTTGATGATGTATAAGATCCTTTCCCATTCTCAGAGCTTCTGGTGGGATGGTGCTTTTGATCCCCAGAGCCAGGAAGGGCTTGACAAAGAAACAGACACCACAGAACATTGATTTTCACCATTTCATTGCACATTTCTAGGGACTACGTTTGTGGCCTCAAACTCAGTGAATTCATGACCAGTTGTAAGAGGAGCATTGAGTATCAAAGACAAGACCTGCCTGGCAGTGTTGCTGGTAGGTGATACCATTTACACAGTTGTAGTAGGCATTCCTGTTGGTGGGGTCAGCATACAGGCCACTGGCCCTGTTCGCCCAGAATCCACTGTTCCTGGATCTGCCCCCAGAGCCGGTGCCACCACTGTTACTACCACCACTGCCACTGCTGCTACTGCCACCACCGCCACCTGCCTAGGCCTTACAATCTGGGAAACAAGGAGCAGGTCATCGATGTCCGCCAATGAAGAATCAAACAAGGAGCTTCTCAGCGGGGGCTCCATGGTTCTTCCAGTTGTTCATGACATTATCCTGGAAGAAAGGTGCATTAGATATTTCTGGGTCGATCCTCAACTAAGTGCTTTTCCTCTTTTCTCCTCCATCTCTCAATGTTTCCAGTATGTAAGGTATCTTGTCCTCACCTGTTTGTATGAAACTATGAATTTCTGTTATGCATTTATTATTTTCTACCTAGTTTTCTAGTTATTTGTGTCTATGGGCATCCAGGTGGCAAAGTAGATAGAACACTGAATCTGGAGAGAAGAATACTTGAGTTCAGATTCAGCCTCAGATAATTCCTGTATAACCCTGGTCAAGTCACTTAACCCTGGTTGCCTCAGTTTCCTCACCTGTAAAATGAGCTGGAGAAGGAAATGATAAACCAATCCAGGTATCTTTGCCAAGAAAATCTCAGATGAAGTCAAGAAGAGTCAGACACAATTGAAATGACTGAACAACAAGAAATGTCATATCTTTACTGTTAGATTGTTAGTCTAACAATAGTGATCCCCAACCATGACTTATTTAGTTTTGTATCTTCCCTAATACTCAGTACACTCCATTGCTTCTAAAAGCTTGATCTCCAATTGTTAAAAGAGAATGGGAATGCATGGCCATGTACTAGGAATTAAAGTAATCTCTAGGCACCCTCTCTTCTCCTAACTGATGAGGCTGTCAGCATATTTTAAATGATTTGTGAATTAATTTGTTTCCTCTTAGAGACAGTGAATTGGGTACTAGCCCTGGAGTCAGAAAGACCTGTGTTCAAATTTGACATCAGATACTTCCTTATTGTGTGTTTATGCGTAAAACATTTAATCTCTGCCTGTCTTTTCTCAACTGTAACATGGGTATATAATTATAGTATGCACCTCCCAGAGTTGTTGTGAACATCAAATGACATTATGTTGATAAAACACTTGACTCAGGCCCGGCACATAGTAAGTACTTAATAAATACTTATTTATTTCCTCATTTTCAAACCTCATCATGATAATAAATATAAGAAAAGTCATCAACTCAACAACTTTGCTCTTTCCATCAATGGCACCTTCATCATCCCAGATACTCTTGATTGAAATCTTAGTGTCAGTACTGACGTTTCTCTCTTGCTCAATTTCGCCCCCAGCATTCCCCTGCCCATATAATCTGTGACCAAGTCCTGTTGATTTCATCTCAGCATTGTCTTTTGTTTTTTCTGTGTTCTCCACTCACTTTACTTAAATCACTATGGATCAAGCTGTGTATATCTACCTCCTGGTTCGAATTAACACACATCCCTTCTAGCCAATGTTTTCTAGCCTCAGTCCTCTGTAATGCATTCTTCTGCCAAAATAATCTTCATAATGTACAATTCTAAGCATGGCCTTTTGTACTAAAAACAAGTTCCACAGCTCCCCACCGTCTACTAGATACAAATCTACATTTTTCTAGATAATGTATAAGATTGGCAATAATCTGGCTCCAATTCTCATAGGATTATGTTATCCCCTTCACATACTCACCACTCCAGACAAACTATAGTATTTAGTTACTCTTTCTCTTCTGTTTCTTTGTTTCTATGCAGACTCCCCTGGTGTGACTAGAAGGTATTTTCTAGATCTCTCCTTTACTAGTGTTGATGAGTTAATAAGCATTTACTAATCACTTAATACAAACCAGACACTTCCAAGCCACATTTGATCTTACATCATGCTTATTTACACACATGTTGGAGACTCTCCTTCTCTCCGCAACCGTATTAGAATGTTACCCCTAGAAGGCAGGGCACTGGCATATTTTTGACCTCTTCTTATTAAAAGCTATCTCTTTTTTTCAAAGGTTAACTCAGATGCTGCCTCATCCATTAAACTTATCCAATTAAACTCTATCTGGGATGATCTCATATACCTTAATTTATACAAAGCTTTCTCTTAAACATCTGTTTGACTCCTATTACAGTCTAAGTTGCATAGTAGTTATTTTGAAAGCTCATTTTGTGATTTTGGAAATGATATAGCAGGTAGGTGTCATGCTGGGTTTGGAAGAAGGAAGTCTTGAGTTCTAGTCTCCTTTCAGATGTTGACTATTTGTTCCCACCTAGGCAGGCCCCTTAACCTTCTTACACATCTGTATAATGAGGACAGTAACAGAGTTCACCTCCTAGTGATGCTGAGGATCAAATGAGAAATATCTGTAACTTAAAGTTCTCACAGAAACCTGATGATGATGTTATTGTTATCACCAACAGCTCTCAGAGTCATGTTTTTCATGTCTCCATCCTGAGAAGCTAGTGAAGTTCCTTACACACTGTAGACAGTACATATGTGTGGAATATAATCAGATCTCACAGCTGTATTTGTGACCTACACGCATTTCAGATCTTTGATTTCAGTTGTCTATAATTCTCATGTTGTATAGGAAACACACCACACTGAGTTGGGCATTGCTACCAGAATCATAAAGGGGGCTGTTTTCGCCAGTACAATTCTCCCAGCAGGCACAGAGATCGCAGATCATTGCATGGCATGGCATGGAAGAAGTCCAGATACCTGGGAAGGAGAACAGAATTGAAATCGATCTCCAAATGTCATCTGCTATCTATTCTGAAAAGTGTGATGGACTATGGATTGGTTTTACCAGAACAAATAATCCATGATACCTAGAAACAGTTGGAGGACAAACCACAGTATGTACTGAGAGAGTTGAGGGATGTCCCAGCCAGAATCGATGATGGAGACATTCGCAGGCACAGTAGCAGTGACCAATAGCCTGGGTCTTTTGGTCTGCTGGCCTTCCTGCTCAAAGGCTTCATGTGTTTCCTGGGGGTGAGTAGAAGAGAGCAAGTGGACATCAGTTAGTTGGACTTTGCTAGTAGCTCTCTGGACCAGGATCTTCCATTGATGACCCTTCAGTATACATTACCAATTCAATAGAGTTCATAGGATTATGGCAGCATTGATCTTTTCTTGGTGCCCAGCATGATGACTGCTACATACTAGTCATTCCATAAGTTGACTGATTACAAGGAGCCCTCAGAGATCATCAAACGTTTAAGTCTCAGCCAGCCAAAGATAAAACCAAAGCCAAACCAAAACAAAAACCTCCACTAAAATCAAATCAAACAAAATCCCAAAAATTGAACAGTCTCTTACCTCAAGAAGCTTCAATCCTGTAAATGATGGTGCGGGTTGTATGTGTATGGTGGTGGTAGAACATATACATAGTTAAGTAAATACAGAATTCATATGAAATAAATACAAAGCAATGTGGGGAGTATGAGAATTACTCACAATGGAGGGAATTAGGAAAGACCTCCTAGAATTGTTGTTACTTAAGCTGAACATATAAGAGAGCCAGGGGTTTAAAGACTTGAAGATGAGGAGGGAGAGTGAACCAGGCATAGAACACAAGCTGTATAAGGGAACAGAGACAGAAGATGGGATATCATGGAGAAAGTAAGTTTGGCTGGAATGTGGGGTACAAGGAAGAAATTATGTGTAATCAGCCTGGAAAAAAATAAGTTGGAGCGAGATTGTGAAGGGATTTAAATGCCTAGAAGAAGGGTTAGTATTTTTGCCTATAGGTAATACTTACCCACTGGAGTTTATTGAGTAGGAGAGTGATATGGTGAGATCCATGTCCTAGAAACACCATTTAAGCAGTTGTGTGGATGTGGGTTTGGAGAAGGGAGAGATTGGAGGCAGGGAGATCAATTATGAATGTATTGCAGTAGTGTAGGCAAGAGGTTTTAACAGCCTGAATTAGGATGTTTGTAAGTATTGAGTTGAGTGAAGGGGAGAGATGTAAGAGGTCTTATTGCAGAGATGAAATCAATAATTCTTGGAAGCTGGATGAGTGGATAAGGGGTTTGTGTCTTGGCTAGTGGAAACGTCAATGTCAGTTTAGCGTCAAAATGAGTGTAGAAGATCTCTCAAGCCATGTATGTTCTGTGTATTGCCTTACCAACATTGGCTACATACTTCTCAATCATATTCAGATGTGTCCAGCTCACCTTGACAAGAACAGTAAAGAGATTCTTGTCCTGAGCAGGGCTGCCACGAGGCCCAGGGTACTCCCAATCGATGTCCAGTCCATCAAAGTCATACTGGCGCAGGAATATGATGACTGATTGGATGAAGGTTTGGCGGTTCGCAGCTGTGGAAACCATGGTAGTGAATCTAAAGGAGAAAGAAAGAACATGAAGGCAGGAAATTCATATGCTGTATACACCAATCTGAGTAGTTCTTCATCTTTCTGAGTGATCTGTAAAATTCTACTGATAGGATATCTCAGACTGTATCCATCTTGAACTCATTCTACCTCATTTCTCTCTCATGCCAAAGCAGATTCACAAAGTGGGATTGTCAAGACCAGGGAGTAGCAAACTGCTGTGTTAGGGTATAATTTGACCTATTATATATTGTCACACACCTCCAAGAATGATTTTTACAATATAAAAATGTACACATTATGGGCCTTATAAAAAGAGGTAGCAGGTAGATTTGACTTTCAGTCTGCAATTGGTTTCCATTGTCACCTTGTCTTTGTCATTTACACCTACCTTGTCTTTACCAATTGCTTTGATTTCAATATTTCTAGAAGGTATTTCTTTTCTTATTTCTCTTATTTCTTATTTCGTCTTTTCCCTCTTGGCTCTTATATTCCTCTTCTCTCTGGACTCTTCTTCCACAATGGGACCCTTCAGTTGATTCTCTTGGATAAAGCATTATGGCTGTGTTTTTGGCTATGGGTTCAGCAAGTCCAAATTCTTCATAATTTGCTTCAAAACTCTTAAGGACACCCCAACCCTGACCAGTTCACTTGTCTTGGTTTCTCCTAAACCCACATCTATAATCTCTGCTGTATCTGGTCACACCAACACAATGGCCCCTGTCTATTCTACCTCTGATTTTTCTTCCAAGATGTATTTGGTGCTAACAACTTCCCCTTTGCCCTAACTCACCACTCTCTACTATCATTTAAACAATTACTGAGTTCCTACCACCTCTCTCAACTAATTGAAAGTAAAATGGTGACCCCTTAAATATGGAGCCTCTGACCTCATCATCACCACCTTCTCCAATATACTGACTCCATTAGGGCAACACATCTATACTACATATTCAATGTTCATCGTGGGACTATCATCTTACAACCAGATCCTTAAAATAAAAGAATCTGAAAATTGAAAGGTGCTTCAGAGGTCATCTAATGCTCTCCATATCTGAGCAATAATCCTTTCTATTACGTTCCCAGAAAAAAAAAATCATTTCTCCACTCATTCAATAACCCTTGAGGCAATTCATTCTACTCTTCTACAACCTTCATATTTCCTAGGCATAGTCAAACATTTTATCTCTTCCTATTTGAAGATGATTACCACATCTCTCCTAAGCACCTTCTTGTCCAGGCTAGATACCTTCATTTTTTTTTCAACAGACCTTTGCATAGCCTAGTCCAGGGGTCCTTCCCTATTCTGGTTCCCTCCTTGGTATGAGTTACTATTCTTTTCTAGACTCTGACCTTCCTCTTTCTTCATTGTGCACTTCTCCTTATGTCATGTTCAGTCTCAATTGTGGTACCTAAATCTGAATAGAGGACTTTAGTCAGGAAGACTCCCTTTCCTATTTCAGTAATTATGGACTGTTGAAACTAGAAGGGCCCTTAGAGATTGTCTATGAGAGATTTTTAAATTGGGGGAAAGAGGTCTCTGAATTTGATTTTGAAAATATTTTGATAATTGTCTCAAAATAACTGACATCCTTGACAATCCTATGTGCTTTCCTTGATGCATTTAAAAGCATTCTTTTGAGAAGGGCTCCATAAGTTTTGCCAGATTTCCAGGGGATAACAGGCATAAAAAAAGATGAAGAATCCTTTCCTTGGTCCTGACTCCTCAATTCATAGCAGAGCAATACAAGGCACAGAATAGTTGAGAGATTTTTTTAGAAGTTCACATTGCTAGGATTATTACACAATGTCCCATCTCCCAGGCCAGTAGAAGCATCTTTTGATAAAGCCCAAGGAAGACCTTTTATATGCTGAATTCTACTCTGGAGCAAAAATTCTAACAATGTTACTTTTTTTTATTTTAAATAAATTTGTTTAACTTTTTACATTCATTTTCACAAGATTTTGGGATCCAAAATTTTCTCCCCATTTGTCTCCTCCCCCCACCCAAATACATTGGACATTCTAATTACCCATATCACGAATCTGCCCTCTCCTCTATCCTCCCTTCCTTCCCTTGCCCCATCATCTCTTTTGCCCTGTAAGGCCAGATAACTTTCTATTCCCCATTACCTGTATTTCTTATTTCCTAGTAGCAAGAACAATACTCAACAGTTGGTCCTAAAACTTTAAGTTCCAGCTTCTCCCCAT
>JAQQSK010005159.1:30286-52155 GCA_028658325.1 Potorous gilbertii
TGGCAAACCATTCTAGTACCTTTGCCTAGAAAATCTCAAATAATGAAAAGTCATACATGACTAAAACTGAACAGCAATTACACACACACAAACACACATACACACACACATACAATATGATGCCCAGATATATAATAGATGATGCCCAGAAATGGATGGAGTTAGAAAGACCATTAAAATCTTCCTACTGTCATATGCTGGTTGTGTGACTACATGTAAGTTTCTTTCTCCCTAAGACTACAAGTAACAGATAAATTGCTGGTATGCATTGGTAGAGATAGTTTCCACATAGTGTGTTACTTGGAGTGATGAAAACATAGGTCTAAAATGAAACTGTTTTTTACATCACTTTCTGCATGCCAGTCAATATTAGCAATATGTTGCAAACTACTACTTATATTCCCTGCCCATCTCTCCACTGCCCTTTGCCTTACCACCCACAATTTGTATTTTCTGGGGATTACTGCATCCCATGATTCATAGCTACATAGAATCACTGAATGAATGCTAGTGTTAAAAAAATTGAGTGCTTACCTTAGATGGAAAAATAATGCGACTTAACATTAGATGGAAAAAAAATTCAACTTAACATTATAGGATGTATTACTTAGGAGGAACATGTACAATGTGTTTCTTTTTCCCTCAAAAATAACTTTAAAAAAATAGATCATCATATAGTAATATCTATATATCTATTTATATTTAGTTTTTTGCAGAAGCTGAACTTTCAATAGCTCTGTGGAATGTAAGCTTCTTGAGGGGAGGAACTTTAACTCTTTGAAACCTACCACAGTATCTTGCACACCATAGGTGACTGGATCTGGGTGTCAGAGGATCTGAGTTCAAGCCTTGACTCTGTCACTATTTCAATCACTGCACAAGTCATTTAAAATCCTTGGGCTTCAGTTTCCTCATGTAGAAAATAAGGGAGTTGACCTACAAGGCCCCTGAAATCCCTTTTAGGTTTAGCTACCATGCAAAGATCCTCTGAATTTAATTGAATCTCCATGACTGACAGAACCCTTGAATATCAGGGCTAGGTGTTTTCTTCCCCTTGTTTTGTTTAGTTTTTGCTTTTTTTAAAAACCTGATTACTGCTCAAGACAAAACACATCAAACCTTGGGTGTCATGTTCTGTGTTCTGTATCCATCTCCCAAGGACCATGCCAGTCACTTAAGTGATGGGGAAACAGTTTGAAGCATGGGTGGAAGAATGCCCCCAAATGAAGCTGTAGCATAATGAATATAGTGGGCCAGTTTTTGAAGGTCACGATTTTGGAAGCATTCTGCTTACAGTTTTACAGGTTTAATTTTAAGCAGACTCATTTTTGTGTCAGCAGAAAAACAGTATATTTTAGTGTAAAGATAAAAATAAAGCACCGTGCTTTCCATGTAGGCGCCATCCAGTAAGATATGAAATATAAGAAGTCCAGACTCATCATGAGTAGTAACCAGATGGCTGGGCAATATTTGATGCATGATTTATCTGTCAACGTTCATCACAACGTACATCATTCATTCTAGATTTGACCTTGATTGTCTCATAGGCTCTGTCAATCACAATGGCATACCGTTTTTCAATCCAAGGAAAATTTCTTCTACAACCACAAACAGAAGGTTGCTAAGAAGGCACTGTCCACCAAGGACAGGTCCACCATGATCAACAAGAGGGTATGATGGTCAAAAAACATACCATGGAAAATCACCCCGAATAACAGCATGTTTTCTACTAAATTACAAGGGTTAGAATATTAAGATATATGACTTTAAGAAAATTTATTTGGCTTGTATTTTAGCAGGTAACAAAGGCCAGCCTTTGTTAGGGTAGATACCCTCTACATGGAATTGTTAAGCATCTTGCTAATTAGATCTAAATCTATTCAAATCAGTAGCTTAATATTAAAGAGTAAATGTGATCAACAAAAAACAAAACCAAACAAGACAGGTTATCCCAGATTTGATTCAGTGCTTGGACACATTTTTTTTTCCAATACAGTAGGAAGTAGACAAGATTTAGAGCCAGAGAACTTCAGTTTGAAAACTTTTTCCATCATACTATCTATTGTGTTGAGAAAGTCATTGTACTTCTCTATGCCTCAGTTTCTTTTCTTTTTCTGTAAAAAAAGAAATAGTCAACCTCAGAGATACCTTCCAGCTATAAACATGATCCTACTAGTAAATTCAATATAAGGGTTTAAGTTTATAAAGACAAAATTTCTTATTCTTTAAAAAGTGAGTTGAACTCACTATTCATGCTGGAATTTTTTTCCAAGTGAGAGACCCTTGAATATACATTCTGAAAGATGTTCTGAGAGGAATGGGTAACCATCTACTTATGGCATTTGTAGGCAATACTTTTGGGATTGCTCAAAATCTACGTTGGATAAAGGAACACTAATCTTTTTTTTATAAACAGAGAACACAAAGAAGGTAGCAAAAATTAAATTAGAATTTCCATTAGTGGTATTGAAAACTCAAAGCACAATGCCCTTGATGACATTCATAGTATATACCCTTAATAGGGTAATATTTTTTGTTATAGCTACTATAGGGGAAGTATTCATCCATGCTGAAAGTTGAAGCTATTATCTCAATCTCATTTGATGTACAGGGAATTCTATTAATGAAATCCAAATTTCTCCTTTCTTACCAACACATTTTTTTTCAGAATTATGTCAATGTCATCTCACTAGTACTCCTTTACACAGAGAAGAAGAAAAAAAGACAGTGTTCTCTATTTTTCACAATCTTGAGAACCACAGATAATTTTTGGCCAGAAATATTTTAATCATGTGAACACTTAATAAGGTACAAATAATTATACACAATTACATGATAATTACTTTTGGAGTAATTACAGTGCCCAGGAAGCTTTGTTAAGTGATAATCAGATGGTTACTCGTGAATTGTAAATTAATTGATAACAGGAAATTTACAATTGCAAATTATCCTTGGAGTGTTTTAGGTAAATTAGCAATGGGAGGAACATGGCATTGGAAGCTGGAACCTTCACTTAACTGCACTATCGTATAATAAGGTGATAATTTAAATCTATATGCCTGGGCTTATGTGAAAGGATACCCTCTACATGGAATTGGCACATTCTCATATAAATTGTTTTTCAACTATCACCATGCCTAATTGCGTTAATTATCTTTAAAGTAGAATTTCTTCATGTTGATGCCAACTGAGTAGAGTTCTGATTAGATAAAGTGTATTTAAGTAAAAAAAAATAATGCGTATGATAACAATGGACATATAGAGTGATTTAACATTTACAAAGTAATACAGACATCTCATTTGAGTCACACAATAGCTCTATGACATATGTACTGTAAGTCTTGTTTTTCCCATTTTACAGACATAAATACTGAGGCTCAGAGCTGTATCCTTGTAAGCTGTGCAACTTTTGGTAAGTTATTTCACCATTTCTGGACTTCAATTTCCTCATCTCTAAAATGAGATAGTTGGACTACTGAAAAGTCTTTTCTATTTGAAAAAGAGAGAATGGTATGTTTATACTCAGGAATCCTATTCTCAATACTCATCCTTCTTAAACACTCTTCAGATTTTGAGAAGGTTGTAAGATTTCAATTTTTTCCCAAATACTTTCTCCTCTTTAGGTCTTCAGGATACTGTCGTCTTTTGGTTCTCCTCCTAGCCATTTGATCATTCTTTTTTAGGATGTTGTTGTTGTTGAACTGGATTCTTGTCACACCCACTGACTGGAGTTCCCCACTAACGCTCCATCTTGGTTTCTCTTCTGCTATACTATATTGCTTGGTTATCTCAAAAGTTCTGTGTTATCCAGTTATCTTCTCTCTGTAGATGATATCGGATTGATAGATTGAGCCCTCATCTAGCTTCCAAGGTTCATTTTTGCATCACAAACTACAGTTTGAGCATTTCAAACTGGAGATCCATAGGCTTCTAAAAACCATCACATCAAAAGACAATACAAAACCAGAACTCATTATCTCTTTCCCTAAATCTTCCCCATTTGCCAGCATTCCTACTATTGATGATGTCATCACCATACTCCCAGTCATTCAGGCATGTCAGAGTCTTCCTCTATAACTCAGGCTCTCCCATATATCCAAAAGGCTGACAAATCCTGGGTTCTATCTTCACATTATCTCTTATATATGACCTCTTCTTTCTACTAGCATAGCAATGATTATAATCCAGGCAGCCTTCACCTCTTCCTGGGCTACTGTGATAGCCTTCTTTGGAATCTATGCTAGCCTCTATAGCCAAAACAATGGTCCTAACTTGCAGGGCTGAACATGTCACACCCCTATTCAATAGCCCCTATTACCTCTAGGATGAACTATAAAACCTTTTATTTGCCATTTAAATCAACACCGAATCTCCTCACTCCAAGACTTTGAAATGGCTATGGCTCTTGTCTAGGATAGTTTTACCCTTGAATCTTATCACACCTGACTTTAACACTCAGTTATAATTCCTTCTTCAAGAAGACCTTCCCAGTTTCCTCCCCACCCTTACACCTTTCCTCTAAGACTACCTTCCATTAACTCCATACTATTTGATATGTTCATGGTAATTTAATTTTTGTTAGCCCCACTGGAATCAGAACTTCTGGATGTCAGGAACCAATGTTTGTCTTCCAGTCCCTTTATCACATCCCCATACTGAATGATTGAATATTTTCACACATTCTAACTTTGTGATTAGCCAAGTGTGGAAAAGGATTTGAAATCAGATCTTTGTGACTTTAAATTTAGCATCTTATCCACTGTGCCATGCCTTAGAATTAAAAGATACTTAGGTGATCACCTTAGATTTGTTACCATTTCACTGCTATTAAATCTCCATGGGCCACTTTTTGTTCACCTAACAAATCTAAGGCAAGATTTCTCTTCTTCCTGCTTCCCATTAGGTACTCTTAAACCACATTCACCAACATTCAAAAACAAACATTGGTTTTAAGGTGGGAAATGTGAACTTGCTTTTCCAACATTTTCAAAACTATTTCAATATCATTGCTTTCCTCCGTAATCATGTGAATTTATTTTAGGCATTTAAATACTTTATTCTGAGAACAGGTCTATAGGTTTCAACAGGTTTGTAAAGTGAGTCATGAACCTCTCATGAAAAAGTGGAAAATATTTGCTCTAGACTAACTCTCACTCTTCAAGAAAGAACCATTTTGGAGGTGAAACTGGATTATTTTATTGTTTTCTTTAGTAAAGATATATTTATTGAATGGTTGTTTTGCGCATGGTACATTAAGGGAAATAAAAAGTAGTATAAGGCAGGGTCCTCCAACTTCAACCAGCTCATTATCTAGTAGTGCAAGTCATCTATGTATACATATATGCAAATAATTCTACTACAAGACACTATGAAGCAGGCCAAAAGAATCATGATAGGCATCTATAGATATAACAGGTTACTTTAGGCTGGAACAATTGGGGTTGAGGAAGGACTTGGGTAGAAATGGTAGGGTGGGTGGGTGAATTAGGGAGAAAGAAATATTCTAAGCAGATATAATGGAATGGTGAAAAGCAAAACAGCTATTCTGAAATAGTAAGCATCATCATCTAATGCAAGTGTAAATTAGGTGCTGGGATGAGGTGTGGAAGCTAAACCTAGAAGGTAAGTTGTAGTCAGATTGTAGAGGACTTGAATGGAAATATTGAGGGTTTTGTATTTTACTTGGTTGGCAAATGGGTTGCTACTGAAGGTGTTTATCAAAGATATACCACACCAGAGTCATAGCTAGCATTTCTAGGAGTCAGCATTAACAACCCAAAATGTGTCATAAAGAAGCATAGAAAGTGACCCCAAATTAATTTAAGACAAAAATGAGCTGGGGATTGAGAGAGAAAAAAAATATTGAGACCTCAAAATGAACTTAGGCTATCATTTCATTGTTTGGTGAGGAAGCTGCCACCGGTAAGTGACAAATACCATCTGAAGACTTCTTAGTTTAACCAATAATTTTTGGCTAACTCGGTGCTAACCTCAATTGCTTCATTCTGCTGAAGGACTAGAAGTGTTGTCATCACCCTCTATATTTCAATACCCTGGTGCAAATCTCCAGTGTCCTGTCCTAATTATGAATCAGTCATAATGAAATAGGTGCTTAGGAAGACTAACATGGCAATAGTGTATGAGACAGACTAGATGTTGAGAGTCCAGTTACTTTTCAGGAAGTTTAAGAATGATTCATTTAATACTCAGGTCTCAAATTAACAAATATTTATTAAATTCCTATCATGTCTAGGCACTATGCTAGATACCATAGATACATAAATTTAATAATAATAGTGAAATTTTATGTAACCTTTCAAGGTTTGTGAAAAAAAACACACATATAATATGTATATGTGTATATACAGATATACATAATACATATGCACATATATGTACATATATACATATACAATATGAGATAAATAATATATAAATATATTATAATATATTAATATCTATTTATATGTAATATAAATATATATAAATTAAATAATAAATAGTAAATATAGATGAAGAAACTGATGCTGAGGGATATTAAGTGATTTTTCAAGGTTCATAAGGCTAATAAATGTTTGAAACAGGATTCAAAGTCAAGTATTCCTACCTCCAAATCTAACATTCCAGCCAATATTCCAACCCACCAATTGCCATGAGGAACTTACTGAATATAACTTGTTCACAGATAAATAAAGTCATTAGTTTCTTTTATTAACCTGTTATTTTCCTTAGTAAAGGATTCCCATAAAGAGCTCCCTCTACCGATGTTGAGAGGCACTTTCTCTGCAATTCATATTCTCCATGTTCCCTGCCTAGGACACTGAAAGATTACATGGTCTGCTCTGTTGTGGCTTGTCTTTCATTCTGGAGAAGGACCATGACATCAGGAAGGTGATGCCATGACTTGCAAGTGAATTGGATTTAAGTGGGGGAGGGCTGTACAAAATTACTAGTTTCACTGTCTCCTTTGGAGGAACCCAGGTCCAGTGACAAGATATGGATCAAAACAGTGGAGATGGCCCCAAATGATGGACTGCTCCAGCTCTCACAATGGCAGTACATTTGTCTCCAACACAGGATTTGAACTATCTCTGAGGCAACTGCTCTATCCACTAGGCTATACTGCTCCTCTTCAACATAAAATATATGCAAAGTAATATGAAGTTATTTCAGGGAAATAAGAAAAACACTAAGAATTGGGGGAAAAAACCCTTATGAAAGAGCTGGGTTTTGAGTTAGGCCCTGAAGTTAAGGAGGGGTTCCAGTAGGGCCAGCCTACACAAAAGCACATAGGTGGGAGATGGAAAACTGTATTTGGGAAGGAAGGAAAAGGAGGGAGGTCAGTTTGACTAGAATGGAGGATCTGAGGGGGAAAGAAACAATGTGAAATCAGTGTCCAATTTATAAGTTACATGTAGATTGTGAAGAGCTTTAAATGACAAAGGAACTGGTATTTTATTCCAGAGGCAAAAGGAAACTGCCAAAATTTCTTGAGTGGAGGAGTAATATAATTGAATCTCTGTTTTATGAATATCGATTGGGCAGATTTTTGGAAGAAAGATTAGAGAAAAGAAAGAATATGTACAGGGAATCTAAATAGGAGGCAGAGTTCATTTGAGAGGTCATGACATCTTAAACTAAGGTTGTGACTGTATAAGAAAAAAATGGGGGAACATTTGGAATATGTTGTAGAAGTATAACAAATGGTTTTTATGACAAATATATTACTAATGAAGATTAAGTGTTTAATCCTCCATTCCTATTTAAGATTTCCCTCTCTGCTCCATCCTCAAATGGGCAGCTTGAGTTCTAAGTTCTGTCTTCCTATTGTTCCACTGTCTACATTCCTTTCCACAGATTCTCATCATAATAGACTTGTGCTTAGGATTTCTTACACGTACATGTTTTCCATTCAATTATGTGAAATAATTGGTATTTTACCCGTAAGTCCTAGAAATAACCTCTCTTAAAAAAATTGAAGTTGCATGTGACTGCATGTGTATGTTTTGTGTGTATGTATATTTATTTGTGTTCCATGCTACATATCTTCAGGTTTTCTTGAACAGCTGTGAGAAAAAGGATGGCTCTGGACAATGTTTCTTGATTTTCTATTGCCTTTAGTTTGAAGCAAGAGGTGTTTCCTCATCACTTACTTATAATTCAGCAAAGCGACCGATTTCATCATATTGACCTTGTAATGATGCGTCTTTTTTTTTATCAGCTCTAGTGCTGAGCACAGCTATTATGGCTCTCCTCATACATACCTTCTTTTAAAGCTATGCCTTCTTGCTTCCTTTGTGGAATAAAATAGGTCACAAGAACACCACTACCCATTTACTGTGTTCTATATCTAAGTGCCCCCGGGTACAATTGGACAATGACACATTAAACCTAACTCCTTTTCTTCAAGACAAAGGACTGTGTCCTTGGGTCATACATGTCTCCCTGGTGGATGTTTACCTCTAAAATGGGCATGGCACAAGTATTCGTCATCTGCTGTTTTTCTATTCTAGTATCTCATTTGTTTGCTGTCGAATGAGACTTCTGCTTTCCACTGAAAATACCGAGAGCTTTAAAACAAACACAGATTCCCATCTTGAAGAGGCATCATGTGTGGCTAACAAAGCCAAAGTGATCTACCTTTCCTGAATATTTTAGGCAGAACAAAGTAGCATTTTGAGAATATCATGAAGATTATATAAACTTGCATTATGTTTTTAGATGTAGATTTATGGAAAGAAAACAGAACCAGTCTCAATTTTCCACCTTACTACCCCGACCAGGGCTTATACTGTTGATTCATTCGATAAAAATGTATTGAAGACCTAGCAGGAAGGGGAAAAAAACCACACTCAGTATTACAGAAGATATACACATATATCCTGCCCTCAGTGAACTTATTGTCTAGTAGGGGGAATAAGCCTAAGTCAGTAACATCTATTATCTAATAAATAATGTTCTACCTCTTATCTCATCTAAATGATGGTTACCATTATAAATATTAATTAAGATTTATCCATTACTTTTCAAGCTGTCTGATTCTTTTGTGAGAGACAAAAAGATACACTAGAGAGAAGGCCTCAGCCAGGAAGACCACGTTTCAGACACCTTTTGACTATTTGACTCTGGATAAATCATTTAAACTCTCAGTTCCCTAGCCAACTCTCTACCAAGAAGATAAACGCAAAGAAACAAAAAGCTTCAAAGTAGCTAGGAAGGTGCTGCTACTTTTAATAGATATTAATCATAACAACTTACATTTATATAATGCTTGCTACATGTTGGGCACTATGCTAAATGTTTATTATTGCTAAATGTAAATATTACCTCATTTGGCCCTAACAACAGCCCTGGGAGGATAGATGCTGTTACTGTTCCCATCTTACAGATGAGAAAACTGAGGCAGAGTTTAAGTGACTTGCTTCGGGTCACATAGTAAGTATTTGAGTCCAGATTTGAACTCGGGAATTTCTGATCTCAGTCCTGGTGCTCTGTTCACATCATCTTGTGGCCCGATTAATATTGGTAAAGAGAATTTCTTTTTTCCTAATTTAGAGTTCCCTAAAATAATGAAATTGTAGGTCTAGTTTAGGAAAATACACTCTGTATATTCTCCCTTAGATCTTCTACAAAGAATTATTTATAAAATGTATCTTCTGGGTTGTTTTGCATCCTGTGGGACCAGCACAGTGCTATGATATCAGCTTTTTCTCATGTTGGATATACAAGCCCAATTCTTTTTTTTAATCATGCATTTCTTAGATTACAACCTTTATAAGCAAGCCATGTATGACTATATGAGAGCTACAAGAAGAGGTTTGAGAGCTCCAAGGAATTTAAAATAACACTCAGCTAGGGAGAAGTTTACGCACATATATATATATATATATATATATATGTATATATACATATATACACATACATATGTATATATATATACATATATACACATACATATGTATATGTGTGTGTTTATACATGTATAGATGCATGTGTGTATATATGTATATATGTATGAGGATGACAGCACTTTACCTGGCCAGAAGACTCATATCCTCTTGTCATAGTACTGCATGTATACATATTCAAGGCAACTGAGCATCGTCAAACACAGAACTATGTAGAAACAAAATAACCTCAGCAATAACAAACATTTCAATAGTAAACTAGTCAATATTCCCTATGGGATCCCACCTTCCATGCTTCTTATTTTCCTCTCACAATTCTTTAAGGTCTATTCAAGGTAATTTAACTTTTACCAGTCCTCTAGCTCAGTCAGCCAGCCTGATTGAAGGGTTTTAGAGTCAGAGTCTAAGCTGCCTACTTCTTTATGGGGTTAGTTTGTCCAGAAATGGACATCTGAGAGGTGTAGTAAGTTGCCATGTCAATATTAATATGTTTTGAAGATACTTTGAAATTAAACTAAACACAGATACATAAACACACAAACAACAATACAAAATGTTGAATTATGAATTTAAAGCTGGAAATTACCATACAGGTCATCTTGTCCCATGCCTCACTCTACCAGTGAGGAAGCTGATGCATACTCAGGTCATGCAACTGGCTCAAGGTCATAAATGTAACTCTTGTGATTCCAAATGCCAATGTTTATTTTCACAGACATTATAGGGCTATACTTTCTTGAGTTAAATTATATCCACCCCTATACAATGAAAAAGGACATTGGTAAGTTAAAGTCACTCAGCTTTCTCCTGGCTTGTGATGAGAAAAGTGTCTGTGTTTCCCAAAATTGTTATATTTCATGGTCAGTAAGGATGAACAAACTCATGGCTCTCATCACTCATATATTGGGCCCTTGTTGACATTTCTGTTAAGATCAAATGATCTGATTGTTTAGTCAATGATTATATCTTCATTATGAGATTTTAGTACACCAAAATGGTATTTGATAAGTTTGACAAAGTATTAAATCATTTTGTGCTAAAGGTAACTGTTGGGCATTTCAATAGCCCTTGATGTGATAGGAGTTTATAACAGAAAGAATTAAATAAATTTAGGAGTTTATAATAGGAAGAATTAAATCATTTAGAATAGAAGTACAACAGAGGCTTAATCCATTCATTTAGGTACCTTTGATGGATGTTAAGGCATAGATGCCTCCAGACATACCAGAACAATTAGATTTATGGAATCCCATGAGAACCCTCCAAACTCCTATGTAGACGTGCTTCACCACTAATTGCAAATCAATTCTAATGAGCATATGCATGAGAAACTTCTCTCTTGGTTTCTCATTTACTACAATGAACATGTTAATACCTACCTTATGCATTGCTTTGACATTGTGGGTGGGGGGGAAATGAATATGTCTGACTGGTGTTGCTAATCTACAGAAAGATAAAGTAAGAAAGTGATTACTGGAGAGTATACAACTATATCAATACAATTTGAGAAATAATACTTAAGTGCCTGTGTACAGAGCACTCTGTTATGTGCTTAGGAGACATATATTTAAATAAAACCTGATTCTTACTGTCATGGAAATCAGAATCTAGTAGGAAAGTATGATACACATATAAATAATTAATACAGAATTAAGACATCTGTGTAACAGAGATGTAAAACATTGTTTAAAGTTTAAAAAGAAAAGGGTCATTACTGACTGAGGGAATGTTGTGGTAAAGGCTCTAAAATATGAGTGGGACATTCCACTTAAAGTGGAAAAGGGAAGACTTTGAAAACATTGGAAACAACATGAGGAAAGGAGGAAAAGTCCAAAGTGGCCTTAGTATTTAGTAAACAATTAGAACATGGAAGTGCGTAGTACCAGAAGAGGCTGGAAAGGTACAGTGTCTTCAGATTGTACTGTGCTTTGAGTGCTGAGTGACAAGGCTACTAGGTTTGAGCATCAAGTGATTTTTGAGAAAATAAATGATTTAGTCAGATTTATACATATGAAGATTATTCTGCGAGTGGAATAAAAGATGATTGAAGGAGGGAGATGATGGACAGATTAGCACCTGTTAGAATAAATGGTAAATAAGAGAGAGAAGGACTGGAGAAAGATAACATATCTGAAAT
This sequence comes from Potorous gilbertii, assembly GCA_028658325.1. NCBI lineage: Eukaryota > Metazoa > Chordata > Mammalia > Diprotodontia > Potoroidae > Potorous > Potorous gilbertii. The sequence continues at coordinate 42,332 of JAQQSK010005159.1, forward strand.
CCAAAGGTGCTTATTTGGTCATAAGAGGGAAAAGAGAGGGAAATGTTTTTAGGTCATCTGAGTTACCCATTAGAAGGCCATTACTGACGTTTGAGTGAGTGGTTTCAGTACAGTTTTTTTGATAGAACTCAGACCTGCAAAGAGTTGAGGTGAGATTAGGTGTCAAGGAATCGGAGCTGCATTAGTGGCAAACACCTCTGAAATATTTCTCAGTGAAGAGATAAAGAGGATAGAAATTAGATGGACCAGAATGATCAAGGCAAGGCTATTTTTTTTAAATATTAGAGGAATCTGAACACTGATATATTATTCCTTTATATTATCATATAGCCCAAACAAACTGTCTTTCTTGTCATTCTTTATACATTGTATTCAATCTCCATGATTTAGCACTGTCTCTCTACCCTCCCCATCCCCTAGTGCCTGGAATGCACGAATTCATCTCTGCCTCTTGAAATCATTTTCCTCCTACTTCATAGTATTTTTTCCTATTAACATGTAAAGATAATTTTCAACATTCCTTTTTATATGATTTTGTGCTTCAGATTTTTCATCCTCCCTCACCTCTCCCCTTCCTCAAGACAGAAAGCAATCTGATATAGGTTATACATGTACAATCATATTAAACATTTCCATATTAGTCTTGTTGTGAAAGAAGAATCAGAACAAAAAGGAAAAACCATGAGAAAGAAAAAAATAGTGAAAATAACCATACTTCTATCTGCATTTACATTCCGTAATTCTTTCTCTGGATGTGGATAATATTCTCCATCATGAGTCTTTTGGAATCACCTTGGATCGTTGTATTGCTGAAAAGAGCTAAGTCTATCGTAGCTGATCATTCCTCAGTGTTGCTGTTACTGTGTAGAAAGTTCTGATTCTATTTACTTCACTCAGCATCAGTTCGTGTAAGTCTTTCTAAGTTTTTTCTGAAATCCACCTGCTCATTTTTTCTTATAGTACAATAGTGTCCCTTACATTCATATACTAAAACTTATTCAACTATTCCCCAACTGATGGGCATCCCCTGATTTTCTAATTATTTACCACCACAAAAAAGTTGCTATGAATATTTTTGTACATGTGGGCCTTTTCCCTTTTTTTATGATCTCTTTGGGATACAGATCTAGTGGTGGTATTGCTGGATCAAAGAATATGCACAGTTTTATAAGCCCTTTGGGCATAGCTCCAAATTCTTTTGCACAATGGTCAGATCAGTTCACAATTCCATAAACAATTCATTAGTGTTCCAATTTTCCCACATCTCCAACATTTATCATATTCCTTTTCTGTCATATTAACTACAGTCTGATAGGTGGAAGGTAGTACCTCAAACTTGTTTTAATTTATATTTTTCTAATCAATAGTGATTTAGAACATTTTTTTTCTAGATACCTCTAATTTCTTCATATGAAAATTGCCTGGTTATATCCTTCAACCATTTTTCAATTGAAGAATAACTTGTATTCTTATAAATTTGACTCAGTTCTCCATACATTTGAGAAATGTGTCTCTTGGAGTCTTTATCTTTCTTTTCTACTTCACGTCCTACATGAGTACTAAACCCCAACAGATACTGTTAAATCTTCTACTCCAACAAATCTTTGTATTATACATACATACACACACACAGACACACACACAGGTAACTCTAGATGTATAGATAGCATATATGGATATACATATTATACATATATCTTTACATATACATTATATGTTTATGCTACATAATATATATATATATATATATAGATATAGATAGATAGATCTCATGTATATATTTTATTTTTATGTATATGCTTACATAGCTACCCTGATGGAATCTAAGTCCCTTGATTGCAAGGAGTATTTACCTTTTGTTTTTGTAACATTATTTTATGTCAGCACATAGTAAATTCTTAAGAAATTCTCTTTGCTTAATTGATTAATTGTAATGTTGGATTCTCTGAATCTTCAGTAAGGACAAATGCAAATAATACAATAAAATTCTATCTGAAAATAACGGGTCTTGTTGGAGGGTGGTACAGTGGCAAGAATATCATATATGGTATCAAATTACTTCAGTTCAAATGCCTGTTCTGTCACTTAACTATCTATTTGACCTTAGGCAAGTTACTCCATGGATCTTGGTTTCCTTATTTATCTAGTTTGAATTGGATGGTCTTTTAGGTCCTTTCCACATCTAGAGGTATTACCTTATTGTAGGGTTCTCTCTGGGTTACTTCCACAACTTGCTCTCACACTGAAGCTCAGACTATAGCTAAAAAGCCCCCAGTGGTGTGCTTCATTATCAACAATTAGTCATTTAGTTACAATAATCTAGTAGCAAAAAATGTTAACCAAAATGACATAGCACAAACAATATTTATAAAACATCATTGTTGTTATTCAGTCATTTCACTCTATCTCACTCTTTCTGACCCAATTTGGGGTTTTCTTGGCAAAATTGCTGGAGTAGTTTTCTGTTGCCTTCTTCAGCTCATTATACAGATGAGAAACTGAGGCAAAGTGGGTTAAGTGACTTGCCCAGGGTCACATAGCTAGGAAGTGTCTAAAGCTCAGTGGGAATTCAATTCCTCTTGACTTCAAGGCCACTCTCTATCCACTGTGCCATGTAGCTGTTAGCTAGAATAAGGCACCTTCCCCCCATAAAAAAGAGGTAAAACTGGGAAAAAAAACATTGTCCATGGACAGAGTAGGCTCATACACATAGACTAATGGTAGTAAGGAATATGTGTGTGATATACATGTGCCAAAGTTTCCATGTAACTCCTGATGTTGCAGTCCCTGAAAAGCATTTTGTTATTTCAAGAGTCTTCATCCAGGTTGCCTTGGGTGTGGCATCTCTGCTGGGTGGGTGGATGATATGGGTTCTCAAGGTTTGCATCTCTCCATAATCTGAATCTTATCTACTGCCAGGGTGTCCCATTTCTTAAAGTTGTGTCCTACCACAAGTGATTATCTCCATGTATCCATGTGTGTCTGAAACTTTGGATTCCAGTAGGTCCCCTTCACATCTACATGTTGAGGGGGGAAGCTGATATGGAAGAAATACCCCATTTCTAAATTCGCCTCTACTGTTAGTTCCTAAATACAATAACTAAAATTCTGATATTCCTCTAGGGTTTAGCTATTTATAGCCTAAAATTCTGATATTCCTCTAGGGCTTAGCTATTTATAGCCCTCAGAGGAGTTACTCAGCCAATGGCGTTGTTCCTCTGTTCATTCAGAGAGGTGTTCACAGATCAGAAAGGCATCAGGGCATAGATTCAACAACACTCAGTTTAATACTACATTAACAACTCATGATTACATTCTAAATCTTCTCTGACTATATCAACTGAAGGTAGAGGGTAGAAACGCCCTCTCTTACACTACAATCCTAAGAAAGAGAATCTGAAAGAATTTTTTTTATACTTTTTGAAATGAAGTCCAGTTTACCCAAATACTCACAATAATAGTGATAGTTCTAGTCCATATGCAAAATTTATGTTTTCCCCCAACTGTCCTGAAAGGTAGAGAATGAAATTAGAACCACCATTTTATAGCTAAAGAAACAGGCTCAGAATTTAAGGAACAGCTCAGAGTCCCACAAGTCACACATATCAGAACTGGGTCTCATACCCCATTTTTCTAACTCTAAGAAAACATCTTTATACTAGACCCCTACATTGTCTATCACAGTAAAAGCCCCTAGCAACCTTGTTGATCTAGCCTCGTAGAATGAAATGTGTTCATTGATCAAAATAAAAAATGAGAATTTAGGCCAAGTCACTCTAACCTTACAAATGCAAAGTGCTATTCTCTATTCTCTGATGAATAAAAGGAATATGTGTAGAAGAGAACTGAGAAAAAGAAGAGTAAAGCCAGGGAGAAAGATCTAGGGAAGATCACGAGTAAAAGCAAAAGGAATGAATATTTGCTCACATTTAAGTCATCTAAGAAAGGGCAGGTTGGCTTAAGGTTAACTATGAATGATGACAAGGCTTGTCAAAAAAGTATGAACTAATTGTTAAAAATATCAAGCTAAATTTAATTAACCTTGTTCTTGTTGGGACTAAAGATCAATGTGGTACAGCCATAGTGAGCTTAGAAGAGAGCTTTCCAAATGAAGTGTGATATTTTTAACTAGTATTTAAATCTACCACCCACTACAATTTAGCCCTAATAGCACTCTACAGCAGATGACAGGAGGGAACTCTATAGAAAGAGCTGTGCAATAACCCTCCAAGAGAGGCTATGAAAGAAGGGATCATTAAAATGCCCATCAGATTCCCAGAACACTGTCAGTGAAGCCAGGCAGAGGAACAGAATACCCATGTTAGGGCTGGCATAGGAATTAATTTCTTCAGTATCTAGATTCTCTGGCTTTGACAAACTAAACTGACTTAATTCACAAAGGGGCAATATTCATATTCAAATGGCAAGTTTGAAGAAGATGTGATCTTGGACACAGGTAGACATCAAGGGCCTGACAGGAAGCTGCCTAGATTAAGTATTTAGCATTTAGAGTGCCTTGGGCCTTATTAATTTCAAGACATAAAACATATATACATACACATATATGTGCCACAGGCTAGATTTAAACCTAAATCTTTCTAATGTAAGGCTATTTTCCTCTATGATATTCTTCTTCCTGGAAGGTAGAAGACTGAAAATTAAGATATAGATAGACAGATATAGATGTATATGTGTGTCTATGTAGGCATATATGTGTGTGTGTTTGTGTATAATCACATTCTTCTAGAGTAAGAAGGAATGTTGATATAGCATTTGATAATACTTTATTTTATTTAAATATTACATGGTAAAGAGGAAATAGACCTGACTCATAAGTCAGAGGATTTGAGTTTAAATACTACTCAGTATTCTCATTTGTAAAATGAGGTGGACAAGAAAATGGTAAAAACTCCAGTATCCTTGCCAAGAAAACCCTCAATGTGGTCACAAAGAGTGGCATACAACTGAAACAACACTACTTTGATACTTCTTAACTCTATGATGTGGGTGAATTCATTGACTCTCCCTTGGGCTCAGTTTTCGTCTGTTAAATGAGGGGGATTGATTACATGGCATCCCTTCCTAGATAGATTATAGTTCTCTCTCCCAACTCTTGACCTATGGTCATCTATGAATAATCAAATAAGGTTAGGAAACACAAGTACTGTTATCTTTATTTTACTAATGAAGAAACTGGGGCTCTAAGAGGTTGCATGACTTTCCCATAGTCCTACAATTAATAAATACCCAAGTCAGTATCTGATCCAAAGTTTTCTTGACTATAACTTTAGTATTTTATCCAGTATACTTACCTATTTCTATACCCATTGTGTGTCCAATACTCATTTAGGCAGTGATTTCACACACATAGTGCCAACTGATATGTGAACTTTTCTAATGCTACCTGTTTGGAAAATGGAATGTGTTTCTCCAAAGAAACAATGCTTTTACACAGTACTTAAATGTCAAGGCAAGGAGACTGAAAACTAACCCAGAATGTACCTTATGCACAATACAGTTCAAAAACAGTTGCAGAACGTAACACGCACATGTAATAACATCTCTTTGGAAAAATGTATTGAGAGGTCCAGTTTTAGAAACCAGAAATAATTGCCTCTTCCCTCCCCCCCAACTCTTGTGGGAGAGGGGGTTGGCACAGACATTTTACCTACTCTAGTACTTTCTACCCCAAGGTAGTAGAAGCAGCTTCTACAGTAGAAACGTATGGGATCAAAATCACTGGGTCAAAATATCTCAATCCTGGCCCTCCTACTTATTAGCTGTGTAATGTTGGACAAGTTCTGTGGTCTCCATTTCCTCATCTGTAAAATTAGTGGGAATCAGACAGATATAATCCAGCTCTAAAATCCTATCTTACTTCCTTATGCCAGATGTTAGAACACAGGCCCTCTTATTAGGGAGATGGTGGAATTTGGGTGTTGTATGTTACAAAATCTCTTCAATTGATATATAATATTTTGGGGGCCTAATTTCTTTGAGTTGGAGGTGAGGCAGGGTACTCTGTGTACAGAGTATAAAAATCTGTGCAAATAGAGAGTAGCATACATTAAAAAACAAACTGATGATAGGGAAATTCAGGATTCCTACAGATCCAAGCTTCTGTGGGTTGCTCCCTGGTTTGGAGTGGACTTGTATCCAGGAAAGGGTTCAATATTATTATGAATTTTAAAGAGGATCTTGTTTTTCATGAATTTGAGGAAATACAGAGAAAAAGGGTATGGAACTTTCTAGGGATAATTCTTAGTAATGGACTGGCTCTCAATTCCCACCTTCCTTTCTGTTTTCAGTCACATATATTTGTTTACCTATTTCCTTTTCCATTTCCAGAAGTTGAAAGTCTCTTTGAATTTCATCATTTCTGCATTCTACAATTCTCACTCCATTTACTGGAGTAGTAAGAGTTTAACATAAATGCTAATTGGATCTTTGGGCATACAAATGGATCACAACATCATTTAAATCCCATCTCTAATGTCCATGGCAAGTGGTTATCCTGATATTTCTTGATGGCCTCCAGTGATAGAAACCTATTCCTCACAAGGTATCCCAGAATTGAAATAAACTATATTATAGAGGGAAATCATATAGCCATTATTTTGCATACTACATCACAAGAACTACTGACAGAAAGGGGGTATGATCACTGGGTTGGTTTCTTTTATCCAGAAGTCTCACTCTACTTGCAGCTCTTATGACACCCAGAGTCCATAATCTAGGTAAGGAGCGAAATCTTCATGGTTTCCTCTACCCAGTCCTCATACTGAGCACACATACAGATCATTTTACCCACATTCATACTTTTATACATAGAATTCCTCTACCTGAGACATATCTTTCTTTTTGCCAAGGACAGTACTAGATCACAGGATGATTGATTTAGAATTGGAAGGGACTTTGGATTTTATATAATCCAATCCCTTCATTCTACAGAGTAGGGAAAACTAAAGCTTGAATCCAGCAAGTATACTGGCCAGTATAAAAAACATAGTAAGGAACAGAGATGGAATTTGAACATGAACCTTCTGACTTCAAATCCATCGTTCTTGCTACTGTACAACACTGCCTGCCTAGAAAAAGGAACTGAGTAACGAGGTATTTATTTGGTTCTCTGGCCAACGAGGGGGTGATTTTAGGTGATCATACATCACTTTCTGTTTCTAGCTTCCTACTAAAATCCCTAAGCTCTGGATGATGAGCAGAAGCAAAGTCTTTGAATGTAGCCTCCTTGTGAACAAAGGCTATTTCATTATTGACTTTGATTTGCATAGGATTCTTCAGAGAATAAACGATTAATAAGTGTATGTGATCAATTGATGGGAGTCCTCCAAATTGTGATGATCCAGTGTCAGGTTCTCTCCTTGTATAGATATCCAAAGTGACTCAGTTTTCTGAAAAGAAATTATAGAGTCATGCATCTGAAACTAGCATTTATTGTTCTGGGAGAGTTAGTGAATGTATATGGAAGGTAGAAATAAATAAAAATAAAGATGATGGGAAAAGTTAAAGACACATGCAAGTTCACATGCCATTCTTTTTCCCAAAGATAACAAATAAACTTTCTATAAAGATTAATATGTTACAAGTCAAAGCTTTAACTTAAGATCAAATCTACAAGAGAAAAGACAGAGAAAAGAATTGAGAGGCCATAACCAAAGGCTGCACATTCTACCTAAATACTGAAATGACAGTTCAGCAGAAAGGAGGAGACAGATGCTAAGAATTATGTTCAGGTCATATCTAGGACACTGGGATTTCTTACTTTACATCCATCAAATCTTTTCATCATGTACATGACTGCTTTATTAAGACTATCATACATAGAACTAATGAACTGGGATGACTTCTCTTCTTCCATACTTATTGCCCTTTTAGATAATCACACAAACATATGATTTAATGGCTTTTGCTTTTCCTGTAAGATCCTATGTAGAGCAAAGGGTATCAAGTTAGATATATTACTGGAGGAGCTAAATTGTATCATTCTTCACATCTCACTATAAACAAAGTCAGAAGAAAGAAGAAAGTTGTAGGTTAGTGGAAGGATGGCTCATGATATTCCTTGTAGAAGTTGAGAAAAGAGCTGGCACAGGGAGTTTTGCCAAATACTTCAAATCTACAAAAAATATTATTTGAAGAGATATTTTGTCATAATGAATTATATTACTAATGATAAGCATCTGAAAAAAAAAAGATCACCATGAAAATAATTACATCTTGAGAGGCGGAGTCAAGATGGCAGAGTAGAAAGACACACATACACAGGGTCTCCCCACATCGCCCATAAAATACCTGAGAGAGGCACTCTCAACAAATTTTGGAGCACCAGAAGTGGAGAACAAAAGAGTGGAGGAGATTTCCAGCTCAGGGTGACCTGAAAGATCGATGGGAAATGTTGGTTGCAACAGATGGCGCGGAGCCCTGCCCCGTCTTGTCTGTGCAGTGCAACAAGACTCTGGGAGGACACCTCAGGGGCTGAATCTCCAGTTGCAGCAGTGGTCCTCAGATCCCTCAACCCACAGGCAACAAAAGTCAGTGACAATGTTTTTTCAGCTGGCCAGGAAGGGAAAAGGGCCTTCCCATAGCTCCAGCCTTAGGCAGCAGCCACAGAGGTCACATGGGGCAGGTGACAGCAGTTCTCATGGTGGTCCCTACCTACATCAGCCTGCATACATGGTTGGATGGTAAAACCCCTGAGGGCACTGAGGAACTGAGTCTTGCCTCTGCCCTGGGTGGAGGCCCTGGGGGAACTGGTCTTTACTGCACACTGAATGGGGGCCCTGCCCATGCAGCTTTTCTGACTCTCAGCCCCCAGTGCTGGCTTGGAGGAACTGGAGGCCAGGTGGCTGTGGAGAGGTAGTTGCTAAGATTCTGGACACAAAAATCTCTCCCTCCTTCCAGATTAGTGTACATGCTGGATTGTGCCACTTTGGAGAAACTGAGATATTACAGATTCCCAGAGTATACCCTACTCTTGACAAAGACCCAAAGGTCAAGTAACTGGTTGGGAAAATGACAAAAAAAAATGGAAAAAAAAATAAGACTATAGAAGGTTACTTTCTTGGTGAACAGATATCTTCTCCCGTCCTTTTGGATGAGGAAGAACAATGCTTACCACCAAGGAAAGACATAAAATTCAAGGCTTCTGTATCCCAAATATCCAAAATAAATATTCAATGGTCAGGCCATTGAAGAGCTCAAAAAGGATTTTGAAAATCAAGTAAGAGAGGTGGCGGAAAAAGTAGTAAGAGAAATGAGAGAGATACAACAAAAGCATGAAAAGCAGGTCAACACCTTGCTAGAGGAGACCCCAAAAAATGCTGAAGAAAATAAAACCTTGAAAGATAGGCTAACTCAATTGGCAAAAGAGGTTCAAAAAGCCAATGAGGAGAAGAATGCTTTCAAAAGCAGAATTAGCCAAATGGAAAAGGAGGTTCAAAAGCTCACTGAAGAAAATAGTTCTCTCAAAATTAGCATGGAACAGATGGAGGCTAATGACTTTATGAGAAACCAAGAAATCACAAAACAACCAAAAGAATGAAAAAGTGGAAGAGAATGTGAAATATCTTCATTGAAAAACAACTGACCTGGAAAATAGATCCAGGAGAGACAATTTAAAAATTATGGGACTACCTGAAAGCCATGATCTAAAAAAGAGCCTAGACATCATCCTTCATGAAATTATCAAGGAAAATTGCGCTGATATTCTAGAACCAGAGGGCCAAATAAGTATTCAAGGAATCCACTGATCACCGCCTGAAAGAGATTCAAAAAGAGAAACTCCTAGGAACATTGTGGCCAAATTC